>SJYT01064460.1:767552-887307 GCA_006410635.1 Cephalophus harveyi | reverse complement strand
TAATGTCAAGGTATAGAAAAACAAATATGGTATTGTAAAATAAAATAAAGAAAAATAAAAAAAAAAAAAAAAAAATAAAAAAAAATAAAAATTGCCATAATGATTTATATCTGTATATAGAGGAAGCTGTGTGTTAAGTACTGTTAATAATATAGTGAAAATTGAAACATGACTCCTGAAATAAATAAGCTTAAAATTTAGGTGAGATATATATATATATATATAGATCATTAATAATGTAAGATGAAATATGACAGATGCTAAGTGAATGATCATGTGATTAAGTGCCATAGGAATTTAAAGGAAGACTGATGTATTATGGGAAAGCATAGTTTGGAGATGGTTTATGGCAGAGGTTTGTTTTGAAGCATAGGATTGCAATGTCCTCTCCAGAGGATCAGTATGTTCTTAAGTAAATTTTTAGATGACTAAATCATTTAAATGCCAGTATCTTATTTGATATTCTTATACCAGGTGTGTGTGTGTGTTAGTCGCTCAGTCTTGTCTGACTCTTAGTGACCCCATGGGTTGTAGCCTGCCAGGCTCCTCTGTCCATAGAATTCTCCAGGCAAGAATACTGGAGTGGGCTGCCATTCCCTTCTCCAGGGGATCTTCCTGATGCAGGGATCAAACTTTACCATCTGAGCCACCATAGAACCCCTATATTTATACTAATATTTCTAATATATGTTACTCCTTCTTGTTTTTATTTAAATTATAAAATAGTTTACATTAAAGGAAATTCTGGAAAAACAGATAATCACCTGAAAACTTCTGATTCTTAACACTGATAATTCTGTTAATTTTTTTAGTGTTAAACTGTATATATATATGACTTTATTGTAGTTGTTCTTTAGTCATTAAGTCGTGTTTGACTCTTTTGTGGCCCCATGAACTGTATGTAGCCTGCTAGGTTCCTCTGTTCATGGGATTTTCCAGGCAGGAATACTGGAAAGTGTTGCCATTTCCTTCTCCAGGGGATCTTCCTCACCCAGGGATTGAACCCCCATCTCCTTCATTGGCAAGTGTGTTCTTTATCACTGAGCCATCTGGGAAGCCATATGACTTTATACTCTGACATATAATATTATATAATTTAAATAGCTATAGTCAAACATTTAATTTTAATTTATATTTTTGATTTCCATTTAACATTATATCAGATACTTTCCTTGCTACATAGTCTGCAAAATTAGGATTTTTATACAGGGCACTGGTAAGATGAAGATAAATCAGGAGCTGGGAAGGAATGAAGCCAGGAAATGTTACAGAAAAATGTAAAGTTTGTTTTGGCCTGCCAGATACTATGATTGCATAGCACAAGTCCACTTGGAATTGCTGATTGTTGATGTGACTGTAGGAATGAATGCCCATTTCTGAAATCACTAATACTTGCTTTACTAAGCAAGATAAAAAACTGAGCCAAGTGAGATAGATTCCTTACCTCTAATAGTGGCTTAAACAGTAGTTTGGTTTGTATTATGGTTTATGTTACTATGCAATAATAGTTTGATTAAATCTTGGTTTATATTATGAAGTAAGACTTGAATTCACTCTTTTAAATTACTTTTACAAACATTTTTGATTTATGTTGTGAAACTCATGAAGTCAATATTTAATAGTTGTCTTTTGTAAATTTTAATATTTT
Source organism: Cephalophus harveyi (assembly GCA_006410635.1). Classification (NCBI taxonomy): domain Eukaryota; kingdom Metazoa; phylum Chordata; class Mammalia; order Artiodactyla; family Bovidae; genus Cephalophus; species Cephalophus harveyi. The sequence continues at coordinate 885,659 of SJYT01064460.1, read as the reverse complement.
ATTATTCATTCCTTCTCTTGTCTTTGAGTAAATAGTATAATTTTTTTTTTAAACAGAAAATGTCAAGGGCACTTACAGTTTCCAGAAGTGTTTATGTTCCTTCCATTCCTTTTGGACGGTCATATGGTTATGATGTTAATGAGGATGACAGTATCGTAAAGCATTTACCACCTGCCAGTGACAGCACGCTAGGTCCAGCATACTATAAGCCTCAAATTGTAAGTATAATACATTTCACACTGACAGTTGGAAGACCATTTATGATTTTGTATGTTTTAGTTAAGGTAACACAAACTGCATAACAAATAGACCCCCAAATCTCACTGGCTTAATGCAGCAGAAACTCTTTTTTTTCTCATTCATATGGGCATTTCTTGTTGATAAGAGACTTTCCTCCATGTATAGATTCAGGAACACAGGCTTATTCCATTCATGTTACTGTCATCTCCAATGACATGTTACTGACATCTCTTGGTGTCATATGTATCCATCCTGCAGAAGGGAAAGAGGACAAAGAACTGCGAGTGGGTTTTTTTTTTTAGGCTAGGCCTGGGAGTTCAGGGCACACTGAACTTTATATTATGTTTATATACCTCATAATATAAAGGTATAATGTAAACTGCCAAGGAGTCTGGGAAATATAGTCTAGCTCTATTCCAGAAAAAGAGGAAGTAGGTTTAACTTACTAAAAGTCTTCTGCTGCATTGTATAAGCATATGCAATACATAGATATTCTTTTCCTGAATTTGAAAGGGAAAAAGCATTTTATTTATAAAGTAATTTGTTTTTTAAAAATATTTATTTGTCTGTACCATGTTATGGCATGTGGGATCTTTATTTGTGTCACGTGGGATCTAGTTACCTGACCAGGGATCGTACTGTGGCCCCCTACATTGGGGCTGTGGAGTCTTAGCCCTGGACTACCAGGGAAGTCCTATGACAGAATTTGAGTCTAATAAGCATTATTTATTTCATAAGTGATCATTAAAAAAGATAAGGAGTCTCTCTCTGGTTTAAAATATCAAACATAATATAGCAGATCCATCTTATCCAGGTTTTAAATTTCAAATGAGCAAAAACTTCATTCAGTCAGTTGAAATGTATGAGCTATCCATGAATATAGATATGTCTGGTTTTACTTCATTACAAGACTGAAGCACATTGTGCTTTGAATCTTTTGTACTTTTATTTATATGTTACTCCTTCTTGTTTTTATTTAAATTATAAAATAGTTTACATTAAAGGAAATTCTGGAAAAACAGATAATCACCTGAAAACTTCTGATTCTTAACACTGATAATTCTGTTAATTTTTTTAGTGTTAAACTGTATATATATATGACTTTATTGTAGTTGTTCTTTAGTCATTAAGTCGTGTTTGACTCTTTTGTGGCCCCATGAACTGTATGTAGCCTGCTAGGTTCCTCTGTTCATGGGATTTTCCAGGCAGGAATACTGGAAAGTGTTGCCATTTCCTTCTCCAGGGGATCTTCCTCACCCAGGGATTGAACCCCCATCTCCTTCATTGGCAAGTGTGTTCTTTATCACTGAGCCATCTGGGAAGCCATATGACTTTATACTCTGACATATAATATTATATAATTTAAATAGCTATAGTCAAACATTTAATTTTAATTTATATTTTTGATTTCCATTTAACATTATATCAGATACTTTCCTTGCTACATAGTCTGCAAAATTAGGATTTTTATACAGGGCACTGGTAAGATGAAGATAAATCAGGAGCTGGGAAGGAATGAAGCCAGGAAATGTTACAGAAAAATGTAAAGTTTGTTTTGGCCTGCCAGATACTATGATTGCATAGCACAAGTCCACTTGGAATTGCTGATTGTTGATGTGACTGTAGGAATGAATGCCCATTTCTGAAATCACTAATACTTGCTTTACTAAGCAAGATAAAAAACTGAGCCAAGTGAGATAGATTCCTTACCTCTAATAGTGGCTTAAACAGTAGTTTGGTTTGTATTATGGTTTATGTTACTATGCAATAATAGTTTGATTAAATCTTGGTTTATATTATGAAGTAAGACTTGAATTCACTCTTTTAAATTACTTTTACAAACATTTTTGATTTATGTTGTGAAACTCATGAAGTCAATATTTAATAGTTGTCTTTTGTAAATTTTAATATTTTATTATTCATTCCTTCTCTTGTCTTTGAGTAAATAGTATAATTTTTTTTTTAAACAGAAAATGTCAAGGGCACTTACAGTTTCCAGAAGTGTTTATGTTCCTTCCATTCCTTTTGGACGGTCATATGGTTATGATGTTAATGAGGATGACAGTATCGTAAAGCATTTACCACCTGCCAGTGACAGCACGCTAGGTCCAGCATACTATAAGCCTCAAATTGTAAGTATAATACATTTCACACTGACAGTTGGAAGACCATTTATGATTTTGTATGTTTTAGTTAAGGTAACACAAACTGCATAACAAATAGACCCCCAAATCTCACTGGCTTAATGCAGCAGAAACTCTTTTTTTTCTCATTCATATGGGCATTTCTTGTTGATAAGAGACTTTCCTCCATGTATAGATTCAGGAACACAGGCTTATTCCATTCATGTTACTGTCATCTCCAATGACATGTTACTGACATCTCTTGGTATCATATGTATCCATCCTGCAGAAGGGAAAGAGGACAAAGAACTGCGAGTGGGTTTTTTTTTTAGGCTAGGCCTGGGAGTTCAGGGCACACTGAACTTTATATTATGTTTATATACCTCATAATATAAAGGTATAATGTAAACTGCCAAGGAGTCTGGGAAATATAGTCTAGCTCTATTCCAGGAAAAGAGGAAGTAGGTTTAACTTACTAAAAGTCTTCTGCTGCATTGTATAAGCATATGCAATACATAGATATTCTTTTCCTGAATTTGAAAGGGAAAAAGCATTTTATTTATAAAGTAATTTGTTTTTTAAAAATATTTATTTGTCTGTACCATGTTATGGCATGTGGGATCTTTATTTGTGTCACGTGGGATCTAGTTACCTGACCAGGGATCGTACTGTGGCCCCCTACATTGGGGCTGTGGAGTCTTAGCCCTGGACTACCAGGGAAGTCCTATGACAGAATTTGAGTCTAATAAGCATTATTTATTTCATAAGTGATCATTAAAAAAGATAAGGAGTCTCTCTCTGGTTTAAAATATCAAACATAATATAGCAGATCCATCTTATCCAGGTTTTAAATTTCAAATGAGCAAAAACTTCATTCAGTCAGTTGAAATGTGTGAGCTATCCATGAATATAGATATGTCTGGTTTTACTTCATTACAAGACTGAAGCACATTGTGCTTTGAATCTTTTGTACTTTTATGGGATCTGGAAGAAGTAATCCTAGTGAGGAAAATGGCAAATTTAGGGTAGAGTTAAGGAGAGGCTGAAAAGACATCTTGGGCAAAGAAGAGGTATACTCAGAATTTGGCTTAGCTTTTATTCCCAGTACTCTCTAATGTTTAAACATGTTTCCATTTTTGGGTATAGACTTAAGCACCTTGTGAAACCATTTGATTTTTGGTAACAGGTATACTGGAGCATTTTGGAGTGTTAGATACTTTGAATTGTTAAGTTTTTATTACTAAAGTATTTTTATTGTAATTTATATAATCGCACATTGACTAGTAAAAACATAAAAACAGATTAACCATGTACCCACCATCACATATAATACATAATAAAATTTTATTACACTTCAATTAGCTATATTTTAAAATGTGTGCATGGCAGCTCAGTTGTGTCCAACTCTTAATGACCCCATGGACTGTAGCCCACCAGGTTCCTCTGTCAATGGGGATTCTCCAGGCCAAGAATACTGGAGTGGGTTGCCATGCCATCCTCCAGGGGATCTTCCCAAACCAGGGATGGAACCCAGGTCTCCCACATTGCAGGCAGATTCTTTACTGTCTGAGACACCAGGGAAGCCCATATTAAAAAAATATATATTATTACAATTATTACCCTGCCCAAGTTCCCTCCCTCCTTTTGTCTCCCTTTGCAAAAGTAAACAGTGAATCTTTTAGTTCAAGTCAGTTCAGTTGCTCAGTCATGTCTGACTCTTTGCAACCCCATGGATGGCAGTATGCCAGGCCTCCCTGTCCATCACCAACTCCTAGAGCTTACTAAACTCACGTCCATTGAGTCAGTGATGCCATCAAACCATCTCATCCTCTGTTGTCCCCTTTTCTTTCCACCTTTAATCATTCCCAGCATCAGGGTCTTTTCAAATGAGTTAGTTCTTCGTATCAGGTAGCCAAAGTATTAGCGTTTCAGCTTCAGCATCAGTCCTTCCAATAAATATTCAGGACTGATTTCCTTTAGGGTGGACTGGTTGGATCTCCTTGCAGTCCAAGGGTCTCTCAGGAGTCCTCTCCAACACCATAGTTCAAAAGCATCAATTCTTCAGTGCCCAGCTTTCTTTATAGTCCAACTCACATCCATACATGACCACTGGAAAAACCAAAACTTTGTCTAGATGGACCTTTGTTGGCAAAGTAATGTCTCTGCTTTTTAATATGCTGTCTAGGTTGCTGCTGCTGCTAAGCCGCTTCAGTCGTGTCCAACTCTGTGTGACCCCATAGACGGCAGCCCACCAGGCTCCCCCATCCCTGGGATTCTCTAGGCAGGAATACTGGAGTGGGTTGTCATTTCCTTCTCCAGTGCATGAAAGTGAAAAGTCAAAGTGAAGTCGCTCAGTTGTGTCCGACTCTTTGTGACCCCATGGACTGTAGCCTACCAGGCTCCTCCGTCCATGGGATTTTGCAGGCAAGAGTACTGGAGTGGGGTGCCATTGCCTTCTCCCTGTCTATGTTGGTCATAACTTTTCTTCCCAGGAAGAAGCGTCTTTTAATTTCATGGCTGCAGTCACCATCTGCAGTGATTTTGGAGCCCCAGAAAATAAAGTCTGTCACTGTTTCCATTTTTTCCCTGTCTATTTGCCATGAAGTGATGGGACCAGATCTTAGTTTTCTGAAGGTTGAGTTTTAAGCCAACTTTTTCACTCTCCTCTTTCACTTTCATCAAGAGGCTGTTTAGTTCTTCACTTTCTGCCATAAGAGTGGTGTCATCTGCATATCTGAGGTTATTGATATTTCTCCCAGCAATCTTGATTCCAGCTTGTGCTTCATCCAGCCCAGCATTTAGCGTGATGTACTCTGAATATAAGTTAAATTAGCAGGGTGACAATATACAGCCTTGACATACTCCTTTCCCAATTTGGAACCAGTCTGTTGTTCCATGTCCAGTTCTAACTGTTACTTTTTGACCTGCATGCAGATTTATCTGAGGGAGGTCAGGTGGTCTGGTATTTCCATCTACTGGAGAATTTTCCACAGTTTGCTGTGATCCACACAGTCAAAGACTTTGGCATTGTCAATAAAGCAGAAGTAGATGTTTTTCTGGAACTCTCTTGCTTTTTCCATGATCCAGCGGATGTTGGCAATTTGATCTCTGGTTCCTCTGCCTTTTCTAAAACCAGCTTGAACATCTGGAAGTTCACGGTTCATGTATTGCTGAAGCCTGGCTTGGAGAATATTGAGCGTTACTTTACTAGTGTGTGAGATGAGTGCCATTGTGTGGTAGTTTGAGCATTCTTTGGCAATGCCTTTCTTTGAGATTGGAATGAAAACTGATCTTTTTCAGTGGCCACTGTTGAGTTTTCCAAATTTGTTGGCATATTGAGTGCAGCACTTTCACAGCATCATCTTTCAGGATTTGAAATAGCTCAAGTGGAATTCCATCAGCTCCACTAGCTTTGTTCATAGTGATGCCTCCTTTGATGGTCTTGATCACTGCTTCCTGTACAATGTCAGGAACCTCTATCCGTGTTTCTTCAGGCACTCTATCAGCTCTAATCCCTTGAATCTATTTGTCACTTCCACTGTATAACTGTAAAGTATTTTAATTAGGTCATGCTTGAATGGTGGCTCAGATGGTAAAGTGTCTGCTTGCAGTGCAGGAGACCCGGGTTCAATCCCTGGGTAGGGAAAATCCCTGGAGAAGGAAATGGCAACCCACTCCAGTACTCTTGCCTGGAAAATTCCATGGATGGGGGAGCCTGGTAGGCTACAGTCCATTGGGTCGCAAAGAGTCGGACACGACTGAGCAACTTCATTTTGAGTGGTCTAGTGATTTTCCCTACTTTTTTCAATTTAAGTGTGAATTTGGCCATAGAAGTCCATGATCTGAGCCACAGTCAACTCCTGGACTTATTTTTGCTGACTGTAGAGAGCTTCTTCATCTTTCGTTGCAAAGATAATCCATCTCATTTTGGTACAACCATCTGATGATATCCATGTGTAGAGTGTTCTCTTGTGTTGTTCAAAGTGGGTGTTTCTTATGACCAGTGTGTTCTCTTGGCAAAACTCTATTAGCCTTGCCCTGCTTCATTCTTTACTCCAAGGCAAAACTTGCCTGTTACTCCAGGTTTTCTTGACTTCCTATTTTTGCATTGCAGTCCTCTATAATGAAAAGGATATCTATTTTGGGTGTTGATTCTAGAAGGTCTTGTAGGTCTTCATAGAACCGTTCAGCTTCTTCAGCATTAGTGGTTGGGGCATAGACTTGGATTACTGTGCTATTGAATGGTTTGCCTTGGAAATGAACAAAGATCATTCTGTCATTTTTGAGATTGCATCCAAGTACTGCATTTTGGATTCTTTTGTTGACTATGATGGCTACTCCATTTCTTCTAAGGGATTCTTGCCCACCATAGTAGATATAGTGGTCATCTGAGTTAAATTCACCCATTCCAGTCCATTTTAGTTTACTGATTCCTAAAATGTTGATGTTCACTCTTTCCATCTCCTGTTTGACCACTTTTAATTTGCCTTGATTCATGGACCTAACATTCCAGGTTACTAAGCAGTATTGCTCTCTTCAGCATCTGACTTTACTTCCATCATCAGTCACATCCACAACTGGGTGTTGTGTTTTCTTTGGCTCCATCCCTTCATACTTTCTGGAGTTATTTCTCTACTGATCTCCAGTAGCATATTGGGCACCTAGTGACCTGGGGGGAGAAGGCAATGGCATCCCATTCCAGTACTCTTGCCTGGAAACTCCCATGGATGGAGGAACCTGGTAGGCTGCAGTCCATGGGGTCGCTGAGTCAGACACGACTGAGCGACTTCACTTTCACTTTTCACTTTCATGCATTGGAGAAGGAAATGGCAACCCACTCCAGTGTTCTTGCCTGGAGAATCCCAGGGATAGGGGAGCCCAATGGGCTGCCATCTGTGGGGTCGCACAGAGTCAGACATGACTGGAGCGACTTAGCAGCCGCAGTAGCAGCAGTGACCTGGGGAGTTCATCTTTCAGTGTCCTATCTTTTTGCCTTTCCATACTGTTCATGGGGTTCAAGGCAAGAATACTGAAGTGGTTTGCCATTCCTTTCTCCAGTGGACCATGTTTTGAGTCTCTACTACATTTAAATAACAAATATTTTAGTGTGATTTAAAACATTTAAGTAAATGGTATCATCTGGTATGTAGATTGCTTCCTTTTTCACTTAATGCTATATTTTCTAGACTTAACTATATCAATATATTTTACCTAATTTATTCATTGTTTCCAGTTAGTGAATTTCTTTTTTAAAAAAATTTATATGTTGAAAAAATTTAAGATTGGGAGAAAAGTAACAAGAATAATACAAGTGATTACTATATACTTTTCCCTTAGATCCTGCAGTTAACACTTTATTACATTTGCTTTGTCATTTCCTCCATATTTACTTCTATCCTTATTAAGCAATTTGAGAGTACTGCATTTCAAACATGATGCCCCTTTATACCTAAATACGTTAATGTAGAACAAGAATCTCTATTATGAACACAATGATGATCAAAATCAGAAAAATTTCATTTATATGATGCTATCATATAATCTATAGATATTTTTAAAGTATTGCTAATTATCTCAATGATACTCTTTAAAAATGAGTTTTGATCTAGAGTCTTAATCTAGTATTATAAGCCACATTTAATTGTGTCTCCTTAGATTCCCTTAATTGGGAACAGTTCTTCAATCTTTCGTGTGTAGTCTTGACTTTTTAAAGAGTATGGAGTGTTTATTTTGTAGAATATGTTTCCATTTTGGATTTGTGTATGTTTTATCATGCTTAGGATAAGTTTATCTTTTTGGCTGGAATGAAAGTGATGTATCAGTGTGTCACATAAAGAGGGACAGGATGTTTACTTATCTGGTAATTGGTGATGTTAACTTGAGAGGATGTCTTCCAGTTTTATCTATTGTAAAGTTACTATTTTTAAAAATTATAAATATTTTGCAGAAGTTACTTTAAGAATGAATGCTATTCCTTATCAAACTGTCACCTATTTAACATCCATTGATGATGCCTGAATCTAGTTTTATTGTGATGTTTATTAAATTATGGTTTTCTAATTCCATATTTTCTTTTAACATTTTTTGTTGACATTTTAAAGAACAGCTTTATGTTCTTTCTCATTTATGTATTTATATCTCATTTATATATTTAAGTATGGGTTCTTAAATTCCTGTTTTACTCCGAAGGTTATAATTTACTACTCTCAGTTTTTATTTTGAAGTTAAAATTATCTAATGTTTGACCCTTGGGAGCTCTTTAAATCTGCTTATTGTGTTTTTGATATTCATTGAGCATTTCTTTATTTTATGGCACAATAAAATGCACCAGACCCGTTTTGTTTTTTCCCTCCTCCAGTCATTCAAATCAGTCATTTCCTCAAGGAGCCCTACTTTTTTAGTAGATAATAATATTTCAAAACAATATCAGTACACTAGTGTTCTTGCCTGGAGAATCCCAGGGACGAGGGAGCCTGGTGGGCTGCTGTCTATGGGGTTGCACAGAGTCAGACACAACTGAAGCGACTTAGCAGCAGCAGCGGGTATGTTTAGGATATCATTCCTTCTAGGCCATCTCAATGGACAGAGTTTTAAATCTATACTTTTTATTACTTGTTAAAAACTTTGAGCTTATATTGATCTCTCTGATTCCAGTTCAATGCCACATGTTTATTCCAGTATTTCCTTTGCCATATTTGATCTCCCTTCTTTCACATAACCTGGCTCACAGTGTTCTCAGTATAGTTACTTATTTGCTTAATCTTGTAAAACACTGAAAATGGTTTCAGGATTGAAAACCATTTTCAGACTTGAGAAGATACAAAGTTCTTACCTCTATGTGACCATGTGGTTCTATACAAGTGGGAAGTGAAAGCTCAGACAGACTTATAAACTGCCAACTTGAATGTTGAAGATGTTTTTCAACACATGCACAGTGCATGTGTGCAAAGGTTGGAGACTTACTGGAAGGACATTAAAAACCCCTGTCCAGCCATTACCCAACCAATTAGCTAACCAGACCGAGACTTTAGTGAACACACATGACAGAGGATACAGAATTTAGAGGATTAGTTCAGGAAAATCATAGAACAAAACAAACAAAAATAGAGTTAGGGGCAGGAGGGAGATTCAGATTTTTGAGTTTCCTCATTGAGTTATCTCAGATGTCTAGTTTAGAACATAATTATGAGATATACAAAGAACAAAAAGCATATGGTCCATATGTAGGAAAAGAAGCAATCATTAGAAACTGTTCTTGAGGAAGCCAGGATGTTGGACTTATTAGATAAAGTCTTTGTATCAACTAATTTAAATACAATCAAATAAGTAAAGGACTTGGGCTTCCCAGGGGTACAGTGGTAAAGCATCTGCCTGCCAATGCAGGAGATACAAGAGACGTTAGTTCAGTCCCTGGGTTGGGAAGATCCCCTGGAGTAGGAAATGGCAACTCGCTCCAGTATTCTTGCCTGGAAATTCCATGTACAGAGGAGCCTGGTGGGCTACAGTCCATGGGACTGCAAAAAGTTAGACACAACTGAGCAGCTGAGCACATCAAACATCAAACATACTAACATAAGCATGGTGAGGGTCAAAGAAAGAAAAAGGGCAGAGAGAATATTTGAAGAAATAATAACTTGGAAACATCCCAAATTTGATGAAAAATAATCTACACATACAGGAAGCTCAATGAATTGCAAGTAGTGTAAATTCAAAGAGATGCACAGCTGGATATAACACAAAATGTTGAATACCAAAGACAATGAGAAATCTTGAAAGAAGCGAGAGACATGGCAAGGAATCCCTAAGAAGACTAACAGCTTACTTATCAGAGAAAATGGAGGCTGGAAGGCAATGAAGTGATATATTCAAAGTGCTGAAATAAAAATCATTGTTAATCAAGAATTCTATAGTCAGCAGAAAAATTCTTTGAAAATGAAAGCAAAATTAAGATTCCCAGGTAAACAGAAACTTATAGACTTTATTTCTAGTACTGAAGGTCCTCAGGATGAAATGAAAGTTTATTAGATAATAGCTCAAATTCTATTTAAAGAATTAAAATATAAAGGTAAAGGTAAATAGATAAGCTAGTATGATTTTATTTTTGGTTTATAATTCCCCTTTTTTGACAATTTCTGTCGTGAAACATAATAGAGATATATGTTCAAATACAGATATTCTAAGACCTGATAGATTGCCCCATAAAACTTATGAAGAACCAGCTTATCTCTGGTAAAATGGAGAGTAAGGATTTTGAGGTTATAGATACATCTCCTATTCACAACCTGAATCCCCATTTCTTTGTGGCTATATGGCCTTTTTGTCCCAAGATTATTTTGTGGACCCCTCTCTAGGCCATACCTGGTTTTCCAGGCCTTGACTGGCCTATTATCCTGTCAGTCTAGCTTACCTCTGGTAAAATGGAGAGTAAGGATTTTGAGGTTATAGATACATCTCCTATTCACAACCTGAATCCCCATTTCTTTGTGGCTATATGGCCTTTTTGTCCCAAGATTATTTTGTGGACCCCTCTCTAGGCCATACCTGGTTTTCCAGGCCTTGACTGGCCTATTATCCTGTCAGTCATACAAAAATAGTTTTCATCAACAGATAGTGCTGTTATCTTACATATTTGAGTAAGATATGCTTAGAAGAACAATGGAGATAGTTCTGTAAAAATTGCACTGGAATAAATGGCCGTCCTGTGGTCTGATATAAGTATATTCTGTCCAAGGTAAAGGACAATGATGAAACGTAGTGTAATGGAACTGGACTGCCTGGGTTTCTTTCTTTGCTTTTCTGCTTAATAGTTACTTGTCTTTGACCAAGTTTCTTAAGCTCTTTATGATGTTTCCTTATCTAATGTATCCTGGGAGAAAACTTTGATCTAATACATTGGAACTATCAATAATATTTCTTTTTCGCAATAGTCATTGATCCTTGGTCTTAGCTTAAACAGTTCTCTAGTCTTAAATCTCAAAATGTTATTCTTGTTTTGAAATTGTATTTTTTATATATGCTATTTCTTTGTTTCACAATAATATATCATCTATTAAAAGGCTTGAATAATGCCTCCATGCTTTCCTAGATGTATAAAACCTTTTTCACATGTGAATAAACATTAACATATAACTTTTGATTTCTTTTTGGTTAAATTCTTATTTATACAAGAGAAAAATAAGAAAAATTATAATTTTAATAGGTCCAATTTATCTGATGCTGTGTCTTAGTAATTACTGAGTCAGTTCAACTTGTATTTATTAGAATAAAAAATCTAGATTGAATTTAAGAAAACATGTTTGTAGAAACATAGATTTACATATAAATTAAAGACATAATTGTTAAAATTCAAGAAGATTCAACAAAGCATAGCTGGAGTAGCTTAGTAGCTGGAGACTTAAATTTCTTGTTTATTCCTGCAAAAAAAAAAAAAAAAAACCTGCCTCACAGACTATTTTTAAATTGATACTGTAGTAATGTTAATTCAAGTATTACCCAAATTTCTGATAATTCTGTGTATCTCTTTAGCTGTTTTGTGGGCTTATGCTATATGTGGGCCCAGTTTCCAGATGTAAATATTAATAGGAAATTGAGAAAATAATCCAAGAGATAGGTATTATTGTGATTATTCACTGAGTCATTGAAATAACATCTGCCAAAGGTATTTTATATACCTTAACTAGGGAATACCAGACCACCAAACCTGCCTCTTGAGAAATCTGTATGCAGGCCAGGAAGCAACAGTTAGAACTGGACATGGAAAAACAGACTGGTTCCAAATAGGAAAAAGAATACGTCAAGGCTGTATATTGTCACCCTGCTTATTTAACTTATATGCAGAGGACATCATGAGAAACACTGGACTGGAAGAAACACAAGCTGGAATCAAGATTGCCAGGAGAAATATCAATAACCTCAGATATGCAGATGACACCACCCTTATGGCAGAAAGTGAAGAGGAACTAAAAAGCCTCTTGATGAAAGTGAAAGAGGAGATACTTTGGCCACCTCATGCGAAGAGTTGACTCATTGGAAAAGAGTCTGATGCTGGGAGGAATTGGGGGCAGGAGGAGAAGGGGATGACCGAGGATGAGATGGCTGGATGGCATCACGGACTTGATGGACACGAGTCTGAGTGAACTCCAAGAGATGGTAATGAACAGGGAGGCCTGACGTGCTGGGATTCATGGGGTCGCAAAGGGTCAGACATGACTGAGCGACTGAACTGAACTGATGGAAGCACCTGTAAAGTTAAAAGCTATGTAAGACTCAAGCCACCAAATAATTTTCAGCTATATTTAATCTATAAAGGGAAATTCTGTATAAGTTATTTTGTATAACATTTTGAATTATAAAATTTGACTTCTTTCCTTTTTTAAAAAGAAGAGCCCAGGGAGCCATTGGAAATTTGCTTTTCAGAGGTGGATTTTGCAAGCAGGGTTTTGCGGCTGGAATTATGACACTGACATACTTGCTAATACTAACATGTTGGGAACTACCTGTGTGCTGCCACACTGGAGTGCAGTCTATTAGTGTTTGAACTACTGCACCTTGGGACTTGTAATTCTTCACAAATTCTCTTTCTTCACTTAATTATGGAAAAGACATGAGGAGAAAGTTTCATAGCCCCTTCATTTATTTCACTGTCAGTGAAAGTGGCAGTTAGTAATTCTTCAAGTTATATTACATCATTCACTTAAAATAATGGAGCTCCTTGCTGAGTTTGCTTCAATTAAGTCATATTTTATTTGCTAATGATTTTACAAGTTAACAATGTCCTTGAAGGGCGGTGTTGTCAACACATCTTGACATAAAGAGAGTGTGATATAGAACTAAGAGTATGTCAATTTATTCTTTATTTTCTGTCTGTATTTTAAAAAGACTTTTAAATTAATTTTCCAATTGAACATTTATGTGAGAACTGCAAAGGTTAGTGAATTAAGTAGTTCACGTGGTTTAAATGAAATAAATTTCAGTGTATACACAGGAAAAGGATTTTGCTGAAGTCTTGAATGGTGTGTGTGTGTTTAAGTATGTTTGTGTTTGCATAATCTTTCCTTCTGTTGGATTAGTTTTAGAATTCTTAAATAGTTAACCTGCAAAATCCCAATGATTAACCTGAAGAAGGCTTCTTGGACCTAATTCTACTTGAATATAGTTTCTCCTGAAATGCTGTGTTGAAGCAGTTACTATAAAACTAACATATTTTTCAGTTCAGTTGCTCAGTCGTGTCCAACTCTTTGCAGCCCTATGGACTGCAGCATGCCAGGCCTCCCTGTCCATCACCAACTCCCAGAGTTTATTCAAACTCATGTCCATTGAGTCTGTGATGCCATCCAACTGTCTCATCCTCTGTCATCCCCTTTTTCTCCCCTCTTCAATCTTTCCTAGCATCAGAGTCTTTTCCAATGAGCCAGTTCTTCCCAGCAGGTGGCCAAAGTATTGGAGTTTCGGCTTCAGCATCAGTCCTTCCAATGAATATTCAGGACTGATTTCCTTTAGGATGGAATGGTTGGATCTCTTTATAGTCCAAGGGAGTCTCAAGAGTTTTCTCCAACACCATGGTTCAAAAGCATCAATTCTTCAGCTATCAAATTTTATAGCCTCAAATTTTTTAGGCTATAAAAATATAATGTTAAGGATGGTTTGTCTAAATGCTCTGTTATAAAATACGAGTTTTATTTTTAAAAATCTTTAAGCTATAGCAAATCCATAGATATGCTCCTGCCTGAAAGATAGAAAATATCTGGCACATCTAACCTGGCTATATTATATTAAAAGAGAGTTCTACATTTATTTTATTACTTATTATGCCTAAAATCTTCACAATTATGAACTTTTGCTTTATTTCAAGGTAAAAATAAAGTACAACACAAATGAGAAAACTTTCTTTCTGACATCAAAACTGTATATGTACTTTAAAATCCATGCCTCTATTAAGTAATTTCATTTGAAAGGTGGTCTAGAACATATCTTAGCAAAACAAGTGTTGTATGGCTCAGCACTCTTTCCTCTCTGAAGCCCTCTAGGGTGCAGCAGTCTTCAGAGTTGCCACTGACCCAAAGGGACAGGCTGCTTTGTAGCTACTCCAGTGGATAACATGGTTTCTTCCAGGACTCCTCTTTCACCATCCGCTACTCTGTTGGCCATGTCAGGCCGTGCTGTTTTTCTGTGCTATTCTGCTAGGTGTTATGGTGTTTGTCTTTGCACGCTAGACCCAAAGCCTTTGGATGGTCTGACTACCTTTATTTCCTTTTGTGTTACATTCAGAGGTGCTAGAGTGGTGTAAGCTCTATGCATTAGAGAGATTGGTGGGATAGCCCTTTTAATTTTTATTTATAGCTCTGTTCCTTCTAGGATTGACAAGGATCTGGGCTTGGGAATCATATGTCAACCTATTTATAATAATATCATCATCTTGCTTTAATTTGGTGCTTTATAGAGTGTTATAACTACATAGTGTGTTCAAGCTAAGCATCCCTAGTGAAGAAGGGAGATACTTCTCTGCTCTTTGCATTGTAGTTTGTTAGAAGGAATCTGTATACCAATTAGCTAAGTACAGCAAGATGACTTACAGTGCTGGAAATATTCCTAGTGGAAATAAGGATCAATCCTTTTAATTTATGTAACAAGTTTTCCCAGGCTTCATTGGATTGTGGGTACTAACTAGCATCACAGTTATGTTCAGTTAAGTTCAGTCGCTCAGTCGTGTCCGACTCTTAGCGACCCCGTGAATCGCATCATGCCAGGCCTCCCTGTTCATCACCATCTCTCGGAGTTTACTCAGACTCACGTCCATCGAGTCCGTGATGCCATCCAGCCATCTCATCCTCGGTCGTCCCCTTCTCCTCCTGCCCCCAATCCCTCCCAGCATCAGAGTCTTTTCCAGTGAATCAACTCTTTTCATGAGGTGGCCAAAGTACTGGAGCTTCAGCTTTAGCGTCATTCCTTCCAAAGAACACCCAGGGCTGATCTCCTTTAGAATGGACTGGTTGGATCTCCTTGCAGTCCAAGGGACTCTCAAGTCTTCTCCAACACCACAGTTCAAAAGCATCAATTCTTCAGTGCTCAGCTTTCTTCACAGTCCAACTCTCATATCCATACATGACCACTGGAAAAACCATAGCCTTGACTAGACGGACCTTTGTTGGCAAAGTAATGTCTCTGCTTTTCAATATGCTATCTAGATTGGTCATAATGCATATTGTCTCCTCCTGTTGATGTGGTGGAACTCAAGCCTTCTTCAAAGTTCTCCTTTGCAGAAGCTTCTAGAAGGGCCATCTCAACCATGCTCTTGAACAAGTCTGTTTCCACTGAGACAGCTGCTGCCGCCTCAGGCACTTTAGTCTCTTGCCGGATGGTGCTCTCTGCTGAGCATTTCTGCCCATGTACTCCATCACAGTGAAAGCTGCACGGTGAGCTGAGGTGAACTCAGGCGATAATGCTCTTCTCTCTGTGTTATACTCTAATAGCTAGAAGGGTCTAAAAGTAGCACTGCTTTTTACCAGTGTTTTAATGAAATAGATCTTTTAGATTTTTATCATAGTCTTTTTGCACTCCACAGAACACAGGCATAAATCCATTGGGGGATTGTGTTGTACAAGGCAAATTCAGTCAACAGAAAAGACTACGAAGTAGTAAGCATTACCACTCTTTTGACCGTAAGATTTTCTTACTGGATGTGAGTTATCATGATTAGCTGCTTCCCATAGGATTATTTTTTTGCATTTACCTTCTGGTTGATTTGTTCTATTAGTTCACTGGACATTCCAAAATATGTCTGAATCTTATATGGACATAGCTAGTAACTCCTGTTTCTATACCCTGAGCTCCAACATTCTCTACCACCCCAAGAAAGGAGACTTACTGGAATTCAATTTCTGTCTCAGATTACCATCTATGATGAAAGAATCAATAAAGGTTCCATTTCATTTCATTCAAACATCAAAGTTCTGTCCGATGGTGTTTGCCTCTGTTTAATTGTTTAAGGTCAGGTGAGTGTAAAGGAAAAGTTTAGTTTTATTGATTTCGTATTTTATAGTATTTGAGGGCTAGTTGTTAGTGGTGAGTTCTAGGAAATAAAAGATGTTTTCGCATAGTAGGAAATCTTAGTGCCATAGCAGCTTATTTTTGAATTTTGTTGTGGCACCTTTCTGGAGTGATGCCTGTCTAACTAGGAAGTCTGTCTTTGTTAGGGCCTAATGGCAGTGCTTCCAGTTTATTTCCAACCATCTGTGGCAGGAATGGAATGGGTTTTAGCGTTCTTTCTTCTCTTCATGTAATGGCACTGGTGCAAATAAATCTCTAAGGTTATTAGGAGTTTTGAGAATTATTCTGTACTCACTACCCATGAGTCTGTCCTTACCTCTACTATCTATCTTCCTGGGCATATTAATAGGGTTCAGCTGAGGTTTCTTTCATATGCAGCGAGGTCTTTTTCTGGTTCTAGTCTCTGCTGTGCTATATTTTCCAGAAATTCCTTGAAGTGGAATGTGAATGTGAATGATACCTTCTCTTAGAAAAGAGTGAAAGTCTTTCAGTTGTGTCCAACTCTTTGCAACTATACCATCCATGGAATTCTCCACACCAGAATACTGGAATGGGTAGCCATTCCCTTCTCCAGGGGATCTTCCCAATGCAGGGATTGAACCCAGGTCTCCTGCATTGCAGGTGGATTATTTACCAGCACTGATAATTTGAGTCTATTTTACACTCTTCTTTTGAGGTTCTGGTGGGAATCTGATTCAATTCACCAGTCTAAACTAGAATTTTGTCTTCTTAACATTTAATTGCTATTTATTTCGTTAATATGGCTTATAATGGTAATTGAGAGAGATTGATTCCACTCTTCCAGAGTAGCAATGATCACCTAGAACAACTGGCACACTGTTTTATGCAGTTAAACTACAAGTTTATGTTACTGGGATTTTGTTCATTGTATTTATATAGTGTTTTAATAATCCATTCCTATTTTAAAGCTGTATTTTTACAAATATGAATTAAAAGTTAAATAGACTAGAGTTTAACTTTACATTAGTTAAAAAATAAGATTTTATAAATTTTTTAAATGATTACTCAGCATAAGAGAATTCCTATAAGAAACACTGCTGTTTTTGCTTCATATTATATTATTAGTATCTAGTGAAAGCAGGTGTTTTTACCTTCTCTGAAACAAAATCTTCAGTGAGTCATGCTTAGTTTTGGTATTTATTATAGTGGATGTGAAGGAAGATGATTGCTGATTTCTCATGTCACAAATGACTTCTTTGGTGTTAAAGTACTGATCCTGATCTCAAATAGTAACTGTAAAATGAATTGAGTTTAATTTTTGTTGTGTATTTATTACTGTAAGAAAATTTTATGTGAAGATCTTATAGACATAAACATCAAGTAATTAGACATTATCTAGTATCTGTTGGTGATGTTTGAATTCTAATTTAATTTCTATTTAATTAAGCCATTATTGTTAGACTTTCTCTAAATCAGGCAATTCTGCCCTTCCTCCCTGATTTAAATGGTAAGGAGCTGATTTTCATTACCCTTAAGGATTTAGGTTGTTGAGTGTACTGCCTAGAGCGAAGCTGTTCATATTGGTTGAGGTTATGATGGAGAAGGAAATGGCAACCTAGTCCAGTATTCTTGCCTGGAGAATTCTGTGGACAGAGGAGTCTGGCAGGCTATAGTCCAGGGGGTCATAAAGAGTCAGACACAACTGAGCAGCTTTCACTTTCATACTTAGCTAGAGGTCCTTCTCTGGGAATCCTGGTTGACTTAGGAGTGGAATAAGATACAGTGATAACTTAGGTTATCTAAGTTATCATGATAACCTATATCAGAGAAGATTCTAGCATTTACCAGGGGAAACTCATTGACTAAGGCTATCCTTGCTTTAGACTTGAGTAAAGTTAAACTTTGTTTCATGATTTATATAAACTATCTCTCACCCTCCCCCCCCCCTTTTTTTTAAAGGATTTTTCCAATGCAACTTTGAAATACAAGGGGATACATTTTGGCAACTCTTTGGGAAGACTCCAATTACCTATAACTTCAGGGCCTGGTCCTGGACAGTATGATATAACCCAGTAAGTAAAAAAATAGTATACTTTTACTGTAGTTTTTGACTAATAATTTAGACTAGGTTATGCTGTTATGAAAGGAAAAATCAGTATAAAAAACTTAAAGAAATGTTATACTTTAGGCTAAACTATGTGAAGACTATTGCTTTTTCAGTCTGCCAGATCCTGTGCTACCTGTTTTACATGTATTAACTCATTTAATATTCACACGTCTCTGTGTAGTTTCTATTGTTATGTCTATTTATTAGTGAAAAATGAGTCAGAGAAGAAATAACATAGTTAATATCATGTAGCTGTTCAGTGGCAGAACTTGATATATAGCCCATGTGTCTAAGTACTAGAGTATGCTGTCTTTAATTACAAGATAGACAAAAGTTCAGGAAAAATATAAAAATAGGTGATCCCAGAATTCTTTATCTTGTTCCTGGCTCTGGTGTCCATTCTTCTGACTAATGATAGATTGAGAAGGCATTCTCACTTTTAGTCAGAGCCATAACATTAGGTTGAAGGTAATATTTACAAAGTCTAACTAGGAAATACATTTCTTGTAAAATAACTGTCTTTATTTTTTTCCTACTCTTATCTTAGACATGAGTACAGTCTTAGATATGAGTCCATGGAGGGCAAAATTGACTAATAGATACGGTGTTCTCAGAAGCTATAACTGCTTTCCATGATTTAGTTTTTTTTTTTTTTTTTTAAAAGGTTCCAACTTATGAACCTGATCCTTTCTCTCTCATACAATGAATTTTCTCACAGGAAGTCCCACAATGATTACCTCCAGTTAATTTGCTGGACACATTCAGATACACGTGTATACCAGCAGTGGACATAGCTTAGACTCTTGCTTAAACTCCCCTGCTGCTGTTCATTCATTGAACAAACATTGTTTGAATTCTTGCTATAACCTAGTAATAATGAACTTAGTAACTGAGAATAAGACATGGTCCTTGTTTTGGGGAATTTATACCCTGTTCTATTGTCCTTTTCTTTTTTCACTTTCCTAGTATGGGAGCTATACCATGTATTTTTGTTTTTTAGTAGTTACACTAGAAACTTAACATGTATAAACTTAACATGTATACACAGATTGCTGCTGCTAAGTTGCTTCAGTCATGTCTGACTCTGTGAGACCCCATAGACAGCAGCCCACTAGGCTCTTCCGTCCCTGGGATTCTCCAGGCAAGAATACTGAAGTGGGTTGCCGTTTCCTTCTCCAATGCATGAAAGTGAAAAGTGAAAGTGAATTTGCTCAGTCGTGCCCGACCCTTAGCGACCCCATGGACTGCAGCCTACCAGGTTCCTCCATCCATGGGATTTTCAAGTCAAGAGTACTAGGGTGGGTTGCCATTGCCTTCTCCAATATACAGTAATGGGATCTAAATTTAATCTTTTGTCATTCCAAAAAAAGCAGAGTCTGTCAAATGCTCTTAATGGTGCTCATTTCCTTGACATAACACTTTTGTTAGTACTTATTCTTCTTTTAGTTTGGCTGGTTGATTCCCTATCTGTCTGCCTGCCTATCAGTTTTATTGAGGTTTTGTTAACATTAGGCAAAATTAACCCTTTTTTAGGGTATGTAGTTCTGTGATGATTTTTTTTTCATCCATTTCACTACACATCTAACTGAGTACCTCAGGCATGACCAGTATTCTAATTATGTTGCTCTAATTTTGCTTGCTATTTTCTTTATAACAGTCACTTTTACTTCTCTAGCCCTGTCCTGCTCCCATTCTCATCCTAGTTTTTAAATGTTACTTTCTTTTTTATCTTTGTTACTTGTCTTGCTTCTTCCTTTTCTTCTGTTTGCATTTTCACTTTGCTAGTAGTACTCTTGCCTGGAAAATCCCATGGATGTGGGAGCCTGGTGGGCTGCAGTCCATGGGGTCGCTGAGGGTCGGACACGACTGAGTGACTTCACTTTCACTTTTCACAGATTAGAGAAGGAAATGGCAACCCACTCCAGTGTTCTTGCCTGGAGAATCCCAGGGATGGGAGAGCCTGGTGGGCTGCCATCTATGGGGTCGCACAGAGTCGGATACGACTGAAGCAACTTAGCAGCAGCAGCAGTAGGAATGTATCCATATATATTGCACTCCTAACTGCTTCAGATAGTTCATCATTTCCATAATTTGTCTACTGTTTGATTTGCTGCTTTCACTGTATCTTTTATTTGGACTTGTTTTAGTTCCTTCTGGTAGTCAATGTTTTATACCATTTTTTCTTTATTGCTTCTTGTTTATTGATTGAGTCATAATTACTCTGGGAGATTTGATATGGTATTAAAATGGAAATACTTGCTGGATGGGAGGAGAGTTTGGGGGAGCATAGATATGTGTAGATACACTAGAAGTATAGTGTAATTATACTTCTCAATCCTTATCCCAATTCCCAAGAAGGCTAGTACTAAATATTGTGCTAACCATCGGACAGTGGCATTCATCTCCTGTGCTAGTAAGGTCAAGCTTAAAATCTTGAATGCTCAGCTTCAGCATTATGCGAACCAAGAACTTCCAGATGATGAAGCTGGGTTTAGAAAAGGAAGGGGAACCAGAGATCAAATTCCCAACATTTGCTGTATCACAGGGAAAACTAGGGAATTCCAGAAAAACAGCTACCTCTGTTTCATTGACTCTGCCAAAACCTTTAACTATGCTGCTACTGCTGCTAAGTTGCTTCAGTCGTGCCCAACCCTGTGCGGCCCCATAGATGGCAGCCCACCAGGCTCCCCCGTCCCTGGGATTCTCCAGGCAAGAACACTGGAGTGGGTTGCCATTTCCTTCTCCAATGCATAAAAGTGAAAAGTGAAAGTTAAGTCACTCAGTCGTGTCCGACTCTTAGCGATGTGGATCATAATAAACTGTGGAAAGATCTTAGAGATTGGAATACCAGACTATCTTACCTGTCTCCTGGGAAACCTATAAGCAGGTCAGAAAGCAACAGTTAGAACCCTGTATTGAATAGCTGAGTGGTTCAAGATTGAGAAGTTACAAACGAATCAAGATAGGTGGGAGAAACATCAACAACCTCAGATACGCAGATTATACCACTCTAATGGCAGAAACTAAAGAAGAACTAAAGCGCCTCTTGATGAGGATGAAGGAGGAGAGTGAAAGACCTGGCTTAAAAATAAATATTAAAAAAACTAAGATCCTGGCATCCAGCCCCATTACTGCATGGCAAATAGAGGGGGGAAAGGTGAAAATCGTGACAGATTTCCTCCTCTTGGGCTCCAAAAATTACTGCGGATAGTGACTGCAGCCATGAAATCAGAAGATGTTTGCTTCTTGGCAGGAAAGCTATGACAGACCTAGACACTGTGTTGAAAAGCAGAGGCATTACTCTGCTGATAAAGGTCTGTAAAGTCAAGGCTATCATTTTCCCATTGGTCACGTACACTGTGAGAGCTGGACTGTAAAGAAGGCAGGGTGCCTAAGAACCGATGCCTTTGAACTGTGGAGCTGGACAAGACTGGACTCCTGAGAGTCCTTTGGACAGCAAGGTGATAAAACCAGTCACTCTTAATGGAAATCAACCTTGAATACTTATTGGAAGGACTGATGCTGAAGTTGAAACTCCAGGATTTTGGTCATCTGATGCCAACAGTTGACTCATTGGAAAAGTCCCTGATGCTGGGAAAGATTGAGGGCAGAAAGAGAAGAGGGTGTCAGAGGATGAGATGGCTGGAGGGCATCACCAATGCAGTGGACATGAATTTGGGCAACTTTGGGAGTTGGTGAGGGACAGAGAGGCCTGGCATGCTGCAGTCAATGGGGTCACATGGAATCAGATACGACTGGGTAACTGAACAACAACAAGAAGATACATGTAGATGTATGGTTGAGTCCCTTTGCTGTTCATCTGAAACTATCACATTGTTAATCAGCCATACCCCAGTACAAAATACAAAGTTTAAAAAATGGAAATATTTGACTATTCTAAATGGAAAGATAGGCCTATAGGGTTTTTGTTTTTTTTTTTTAATTTGGGAAACAGACCTAAATGATATGTGACTCTTTTGATATCCCTACTATAAATATTTTTATCCATAAAACTATTTGAGATTTTGAAAATGTTTGTTGAATTTCGTGTAAAAAAAATCAACGAAGTCAGCATTTAATAGTGAACTGAGATGTTCTATGCATTGTTTAACTCATAGTAATGTGTAAACAAAAAAGTAATGACAATTATGTAACCTAAGCATTTGTTTTTCTATTATCTGTTTTATAATCTGCTTATGTTCAATATAGCTCATTGGAAATGTTTAATGTGAAACTGTTTCCCCAGAATTCTGTTTAAGAATTAGAAAAGCTGTATACCACGAAACACTTCACATATAATTATCTGCTCTAATCATTACAACCTTGAGAATTGGTTATTAATATTTCTAATTATAGAAGAAGAGTCAAATCTGAAGTTTAGAGAAGTTAGGCAATTTGTGCAAGGTCACGTAGCTAGTAGGTAGCAGTCTTAGGATTCACATAGGCTGTCTGACTTCAGAGCTGTTGCTTACTTGGTTTATTATTCTCACTTGAGGTTGTGTAAATTTCAGGGAAAATAAGCTTCCTTTTCATTTTCAAAGATCTTTCTTTATGCCTTTTTTTCTGATTGTTATGTGATATAAGTAGCATTAGTTATTTTTCCCTTGGGACTTCCCCAGTGGCTCAGTAGGTAGAGAATCTGCCTGCAGTGCAGGAGACACAGCAGGCACAGGTTCAATCCTGGGTCAGGAAGATCCCCTGGAGGAGGGCATGAAAACCCACTCCAGTATTCTTGCCTGGAGAATCCCATGGACAGAGGAGCCTGGCGGGCTACAGTCCATACGGCTGCAAGGAGTTGGACATGACTAAAGTGACTTAGCACTTACTGAGGATATATTGGCCTAACAACACCCAGATGTGTTTATCATCAATAACATGATCCTACTGAATACTTTTAAAGCAGGAAATATTGGTGTAAAAATATTCTCTTAGCTTATATAGACATTTATATATTTGAAATTGAGAATAAGTTTCTTTTTCTTGATTTTTAAAGGAAAAAGTCACCTCATTATGAAAATGTAAACATCAAGAAAGATCAACAACAAAATAGTTGCTCAAATCTCCGACGACTTTATGAAGTAAAAATATTGAAGGAGGAAAAAGAGGTAAGTTAAAAATTAGCCATTTCATCCGCTTTCTAGTTAAGATAATTGAATCTTAAAACAAAGTTAGAGTACTCTTAGATGTACTGTGCCTGGTAGGTAGTTGTCATTCAGTGAATTTTGTGGAAAGAACTAAGGAACTGTATTTAAAATTTCCTTCAAGTGATCACTCTTTCTGCTTGAGCATCTCTTGGGATTAAAAAACTCCATACCCCTGAGGCTTCTTGTTCCAGTAGTAGACTACCCTGTTTCTTACCATTTCCTTCCTAAACGGACTTAAATTTACCTGCTTGCTGTCTTCTTAATTCTCCTTTTTCCTATGACTTCTCTTGAATCTGCCTTTAAATCTTTGCTCGTAAGGATAAATGTTCTAAATGCCTTTGATTTTTCTCAGTATTTAACTTCAAGATGACTTATCTTCCTTTGTTTGAGGTTATCTAAGGATCTTCAGTTTTTGACTTTTTCTCTCTTTAAAATATGAGATAGAGAACTAAGAATAATATTCTTGGTACAGTCTGAATAGTACATAGTTTTTATTTTCATTGTTCTAGGTAGCTTATATTTATTAATATAAAACTCTAAATGCCATTAACTTTTTTTTGTAGCTATGCTTCAGTTTAATCATTTGGAACTTGCAGTCATAAAAACCTTGGATTTTTTGTAGTCACAGAAACCTTGGATTTTTTTAAAGTTTATATTTAAACTTACAAAATTAATATTTTATTTTGTATTTGCTCTTTTAAAATTTTTTCCTAAGGTGGTAATTTAGATGCTCATATGTGTTTTTAGTGGTATAAATTTCCCTGTAAGAGCTTTTTATCCTGTATCTCCCAACTTTTGATTGTATTCATTTTCATTTAGTTCAAAATATTTTAAAATTTCTCTTGAGATTTCTTCTTTGACCCATGTGTTATTTAGAATTGTGATGCTTAATCTCCATGTATTTTGTGAGTTTCCATTGATCTTTCTGTTTTTGGTTTCTAATTTAGTTCTACATGGTCTGAGAGCAGACGTCGTGTGATTTCTAGTCTGTTAAATTTGTGAAAGTGTGTTTATGACTCAAAATGTGGTCTATCTTGGTAAATGTTCTGTATGAGCTTGAGAAGAATGTATTCTGCTGTTGTTGGATGAAGTAGCATGTAGGTGTCAATTACATCTAGTTGACTGATGGTGTTATTGAGTTCAAGCATGTCCTTATGGATTTTATGTCCACTGGTCTGTCCACTTCTGAGAGAGGGTGAAGTCTCCCACTGTGATAGGGAATTCATTTATTTCTCCTTGCAATTCTATCAGTTTTTGGCTCATTTAGTTGATGCTCTGTTGTTAGGTGCCTACACCTTAATGATCATTATGTCTTTTTAGAGAACTGACCCCTTTACCATATGTAATGACCTTCTTTATCCCTGATAATTATCTTTACTTTGAAGTATACTCTTGCTGAATAAAAAGCTCTCTCTGGTGGCTCAGATGGTAACGAATCTGCTTGCTCTGCAGTTAGATCTGGGTTTGATCCCTAGGTTGGGAAGATCCCCCAGAGAAGAAAATGGCTACCCACACCAGTATTCTTGCGTGGAGAATTCCATGGACAGAGGATCCTGGTGGGCTACAGTCCATGGGGTCGCAAAGAGTTGGACACAACTGAACAACTAACACTTTCACTCTTGCTTTCTTTTAATTAGTATTAATGTGGTGCATTGTCCTCTATCCATTTACTTTACATTTATATGTCTTTATATTTAAAGTGGGATTTTTGTAGACAAGGCTTACTATATAAAAATAGTGATATCTTAGATCCACTCTGACAATCTGGCTTTTAACTAGTGCATTTAGATCATTGACATGAATGATTATTGATATAGTTAAATTAGTATACACTACTGTTTTCTGTTTGCCCTTATTCTTTTTTTTTTTTTTTTGCCTATGCTGCACAGCTTGTAAGATCTCAGGAACCTAGGCCATGGTTGTGAAAGCCCAGAATCCTACCCACTAGGCCATCAAGGAGCTCCCACTTTGTTGATATTTTTGTTGTTCAGTTTTTCCCCCTGCCTTTTGTGGCTTTGAGTATTTTGTATGATTCCTTTTCTGTCCTTTGTTAGAATATAGCTATACTTCATTTTTTACTTTTCAAGTGTTCAGTTCAGTTCAGTTGCCCAGTAGTGTCCAACTCTTTGCAACCCCATGAATCGCAGCACGCCAGGCCTCCCTGTCCATCACCATCTCCCGGAGTTCACACAAACTCACATCCATCGAATCGGTGATGCCATCCAGCCATCTCATCCTCTGTTGTTCCCTTCTCCTCCTGTCCCCAATCCCTCCCAGCATCAGACTCTTTTTCCAATGAGTCAACTCTTCGCATGAGGTGGCCAAAGTACTGGAGTTTCAGCTTTAGCATCATTCCTTCCAAAGTACACCCAGGCTGATCTCCTTCAGAATGGACTGGTTGGATCTCCTTGCAGTCCAAGGGACTCTCAAGAGTCTTCTCCAACACCACAGTTCAGAAGCATCAATTCTTCGTGTTCAGCTTTCTTCACACTCCAACTCTCACATCTATACATTTTAAGTGTTAGTTCTAGTTTATAGCTAATTCTAGTCTACTTTTAAATAATACTGCACTACTTCATGGGTAGTGTGAGTACCTTGTAGTTGAAAAAAAAAATCCTAGTTTTTCCTTTCCATTGCTTGCATTATTGTTGTCATACATTTCACTTATATTTAAGCATACAGAAACATATGCATGTATACTGAATAATTGAATACACTGTTGCTATTATTTTGAGCAAAATAATTATTTGAGAAAAATAATAGCTCTGTTAGACCCATAAAGAATAAGAAAAATAAAGCGTTTTGTTTTATCTTTACTTGCACATGCTTCACTTTATGCAGATCCAGATTTTGGACCTGTATTACTTTCCTTCTTTTTAAAAAACATAGCATTTCTTGTAAGGCAAGTCTGCTAGCAACAAATTTCATCAATTTTTGTTTGTCTAAGAAAGTATTTCTCTTTCACTTTTAAAGGATAATTTCATAGCATGCAGAATTCTAAATTTTTTTTTTTCTCTCAACACTTTATTTCACCCTACTCTCTTCTTGCTTGCAAAGTTTCTTTGGAGAAATCAGGTGTAATTTTTGTTCCCCTTTATGTAAGGTGTTTTTTTCTCTGGCTTCTTCCAGGATTTTTTCTTTATCTAATTCTGTATTTTGAAGACAATATGCCTAGGTATAGTTTTTTCAGCAGTTATCCTTGTTTCAGGGACATTGGTGTTCTCTGAGCTTTCCAGATCTGTGGTTTGATGTCCAACATTAATTTGGGGGAAATTCTTGGTCATTACTTTTTCACATATTTCTTCTGTTCCTTTTTCTCTTTCTTCTTCTTCTAGTATTACCATTTGTTATTGTTGCTTAGTCACTAAGACATGTCTGACTCTTTTGCAATCCCATGAGCTGTAGCCCATCAGGCTCCTCTGTCCATGGAATTCTCCAGAAAGATTACTGGAGTGGGTTGCTATTTTCTTCTCCAGTGGGATCTTCCTGACACAGGAATCTAACCCATTCTCCTGTTTGACACTTTACCACTGAGTCACCTGGAAAGCCCAGTACTAGGGACTTCCCTGGTGGCTCAGAGGTTAAAGCATCTGCCTCCAATGCGGGAAACCCAGGTTCGATCCCTGGGTCGGGAAGATACCCTGGAGAAGGAAATGGCAACCCACTCCAGTATTCTTGCTTGGAGAATCCCATGGACAGAGGAGCTTCGTAGGCTACAGTCCATGAGGTCACAAAGAGTCGGACACGACTGAGTAACTTCACATTCACCATTACACATATATAAAACCTTTAGAGGTGTCTCCAGTGTTTGGATAGTCTGTTTTGATTTTTTTTTTTTTTTACCAGTTTTTGTTCTCTTTGCTACTTAGTTTTGGAGATTTCTATCGATATATCCTCAAAGCTAGAGATTGTTTTTTCAATTTTCTCCAGTTTACTGATAAACCTACAAAGGCATTTTTCACTTCTGTTCTTGTTTCTGGTCTCTAACATTTATTTTTAAAATTTTCTTTTTCTTTTAGGATTTTATCTCCCTTCTTCCATTGCTTATCTGTCCATATATTCTGTCATATTTTTTCCTGTAATAGATAAATTAGCTTATTAATCATACATATTTAAAATTCCCAATCTGATTGATTTCACCATCTCTGCTGTGCCTGGTTCCCAGTTGTGTTGCTTACTACCTCTTCTAAAGGAGTTTTTGCTTTCTAATATTTGGTGTAATTTTTTCTTGATAACTGAATGTATTAGTCAGCTTGAGTTGCTATAAAAGAATGCCATAGACTGGGTGTGTTATAGGCAACAGAAATGTATTTCTTATAGTTCTGTGAGGCTGAAAAGTCTAAGATGAAGGTGCCAGCAAGTTCATTGCCTATTGATGATGTGATCACTAATCTAGAGCCAGACATCTTGGAATGTGAAGTCAAGTGGACCTTAGAAAGCATCACTACGAACACAGCTAGTGGAGGTGATGGAGTTCCAGTTGAGCTGTTTCAAATCCTGAAAGATGATGCTGTGAAAGTGCTGCACTCAATCTGCCAGCAAATTTGGAAAACTCAGCAGTGGCCACAGGACTGGAAAAGGTCAGTTTTCATTCCAATTCCAAAAAAAGGCAATGCAAAAGAATGCTCAAACTACTTCACAGTTGCACTCATCTCACATGCTAGTAAAGAAATGCTCATAATTCTCCAAGCCAGGCTTCAGCAATACGTGAACCGTGAACTCCCTGATGTTCAAGGTGGTTTTAGAAAAGGCAGAGGAACCAGAGATCAAATTGCTAACCTCCGCTGGATCATGGAAAAAGCAAGAGAGTTCCAGAAAAACGTCTATTTCTGCTTTATTGACTATGCCAAAGCCTTTGACTGTGAGTATCACAATAAACTGTGGAAAATTCTGAAAGAGATGGGAGTACCAGACCACCTAACCTGCCTCTTGAGAAATCTGTATGCAGGTCAGGAAGCAACAGTTAGAACTGGACATGGAACAACAGACTGGTTCCAAATAGGAAAAGGAGTCCGTCAAGGCTGTATATTGTCACCCTGCTTATTTAACTTATATGCAGAGTACATCATGAGAAACACTGGACTGGAAGAAACACAAGCTGGAATCAAGATTGCCAGGAGAAACATCAATAACCTCAGATATGCAGATGACACCACCCTTATGGCATAAAGTGAAGAGGAGCTAAAAAGCCTCTTGATGAAAGTGAAAGAGGAGAGTGAAAAAGTTGGCTTAAAGCTCAACATTCAGAAAACGAAGATCATGGCATCTGGTCCCATCACTTCATGGGAAATAGATGGGGAAACAGTGGAAACAGTGCCAGACTTTATTTTTTTAGGCTCCAAAATCACTGCTGATGGTGACTGCAGCCATGAAATTAGAAGACGCTTACTCCTTGGAAGAAAAGTTATGTCCAACCTAGATAGCATTTTCAAAAGCAGAGACATTACTTTGCCGACTAAGGTCCGTCTAGTCAAGGCTATGGTTTTTCCTGTGGTCATGTATGGATGTGAGAGTTGGACTGTGAAGAAGGCTGATCGCCGAAGAATTGATGCTTTTGAAGTGTGGTGTTGGAGAAGACTCTTGAGAGTCCCTTGGACTGCAAGGAGATCCAACCAGTCCATTCTGAAGGAGATCAACCCTGGGATTTCTTTGGAAGGAATGATGCTAAAGCTGAAACTCCAGTACTTTGGCCACCTCATGCGAAGAGTTGACTCATTGGAAAAGACTCTGATGCTGGGAGGGATTGGGGGCAGGAGGAGAAGGGGACGACCAAGGATGATATGGCTGGATGGCATCACGGACTTGATGGACGTGAGTCTGAACACACTCCGAGAGATGGTGATGAACAGGGAGGCCTGGCGTGCTGCGATTCATGGGGTCGCAAAGAGTCAGACACAACTGAGCAACTGAACTGACCTGAACTGAGGGTCTGTGTCCTATTCATAGACATCTTTTTGTTGTATTTTTGCATAGTGGCAGGAGCAAGGGAACTGTCTGGGATTTTTTTTTTTTTTTTAAATGCACCAATTTCATTCATGAGAGCTCTACCCTCATGAGTGAATCACTTCCCAGAGGCACTGCCTTCAAATACCATTACATTGGGGGACTAGGTTTAAATGTGTATCTTTCAGGGACAGAAGCATTTAATCTCTAGCCCTTGACATGATTTATCAGGTAAAGAAACTGATGAAAATATGCCTTTCATAATGTAGTCTAGGGCAGGAGAAGTGTTCTACAATCCTGTGACTAGCTCTTAGTCTTTTAGTGAGCCCATGTCTCTGGACTGTGAACTTCACAAATGTTTCTCAGTGTTTTTCTCTCCTTAGCAGGAATAGAATGGCTAGAGGGGCCTGGAGTTGGGTATTTTCTTTATTTTGTGTGGAAGGCAAGACTGGATTTTTTTCTTATACCAGGTTTACTAGATGTGAATAATAATGCAGCAGTTTAGACTGTGGCTAATGATATTCTCCTGAGAGCAGGCTTTGTTAAGATAAACAAGAGTGTTCTGGTATATTTCAAAATGATTCCTTTCCCTCTGTCTCTGCCAGAAACTTAAGGGGATTTTACTCCAGTATTTACTGTGAGAATCTAAGTTGAGCTCCTGGAGGAGATGAAAATTGTGGGGTCCTCCTCTATGACTGAGACCCTGGAGTTTTTAACTTTCAGACTTGTCTGCGTGGAGCCTCTGGCAGTACATCAGATATAATTCAGATTTTCCTGCCTTGGCAGTGGTTCCCACAGTGGTTTCTACGTGTAAGTTTCTGCTCTGGTAAGCTGTGACTTCTTGTGTTGGTTTGTCTGTCTCTCCAGTCTAGGGGGCAGCCATTTTGCCCTGTGTTCTCTGCTCTCTCATGGATTCAAGAAGAGTTTGATTTTTCATGCTGTTCAGGTTTTTACTTGTTGTCAGGGAAGAGTGTCAACATTAAAGTTTCTTACATGTGGGACTGGAGACTGGAAGTCAGGAAACAAGTTTTTTAAACATAAAATATTTTCTGGCAACGACATCAGCAAGATGGTGAACTCAGAGTCCCAACATTCTTTTTTCCCCATAAAATAGTAACACTCAATAAACAACTATATCCTGATGAAAATAGCTCTGGGAAAGCTCTGCAGTACAATGAAGAAGCTACGGAGGCCTCAAGGAGCTTCAAAACCAAGGATGGTCACGTAGAAAATTGTAGAAGGCGTTTGGCCTGCATGACCTCATCCCTCAGTCCATAGCTAAGTTGTGAAAGACATACAGAATACTTTATCTAAAGTAAAAGTTCAATTATTAAGACAAAAGAAGAAGAAAATCACATCAGAAAGGTGATTTTCCCCATGCATGGGAAAGGGAGTGGGGGTTCTCTTGGAGCTGGTCTGGTATAGGCACATCCCTGCTGCAGTGGCGGCCCCAGTGTCTGAGATGAGGCCGCACAGAGCCAGGGTCTTGGCTGTGCATGACGGGTGCTGGATCCAGCCCTGAGGGGTGAGTAGCGGAGGCTGTGGCAGGTCCTTCTCCAAGGGAGGCATAGTAACATGAAATAGAGGCAGTTCCATCAGCTGGCTTCTACTAACTTGGTGTTTTGTTCTTGTTTCTCTTGGTATTGTTTATTTGAGATTTTTCTTGTTTTCTAAGTTAGCTTGTATCACTGTAAGCTTCCCTGTTAGACCTGCTTTGGCTGCATCCCATAGGTTTTGGGTTGTCATTATTTTCATTTTCATTTGTCTCTGCTGCTGCTGCTGCTGCTAAGTCACTTCAGTCATGTCCAACTCTGTGTGACCCCATAGACGGCAGCCCGCTAGGCTCCCCCATCCCTGGGATTCTCCAGGCAAGAACACTGGAGTGGGTTGCCATTTCCTTCTAGGTATTTTTAAAAATTTCCTCTTTAATCTCTTCAGTGATCCATTGGTGACTCATAACATACTGTTTGTGCTCTTTACAGTTTTTTTCTTATACTTGATTTCTAATCTCATGGTGTTGTGGTCACAAAAGATGCCTGATATGATTTCAGTTTTCTTAAATTTACCAAGGCTTGCTTTGTGGCTGACATTATTGCTTTAAATATTTTCTCTTTGCCTTTAATTTTTGCCATTTTAATTGCAATCTGCCTTGGTCTGTTCCTCTTTGAGTTAATCCTGTATGGGACTCTTGGTGCTTCTTGGACTTTGATGTCTGTTTTCTTTCCCAGGTTAGGGAAGTTTTCAGTTATTATGTCTTCAGTAGTTTCTCAAGCCCTTTCTCTCTCTCTCATTCTTGTAGGACCCCTGCTGCTGCTGCTAAGTTGCTTCAGTCGTGTCTGACTCTGTGCAACCCCACAGACGGCAGCCCGCTAGGCTCCTCTGTCCCTGGGATTCTCCAGGCAAGAATACTGGAGTTGGTTGCCATTTCCTTCTCCAATGTATGAAAGTGAAGTCGCTCAGTCATGTCTGACTCCCAGTGACCCCATGGACTGCAGCCTACCAGGCTCCTCCTTTATAATGCAAATATTAATGTGTTTGATGTTGTCCCAGAGGTCTTTTAAACTGCCCTCATTTCTTTTCATTCTTTTGTTCTTTCTCCTTTTCAGTGGCAGTGATTTCTGTTATTCTGTCTGATCCATTTCTCTGTATTATTTAGTTTCCTCTTAATTCCTTTTAGTGTATTTTTCATTTCAGTTATTGTGTTCTTCATCTCTGTTTGATTGTTCTTATATTTTCCAACTCTTTGTTAAACACTGTGTACCTATTTTCTCAAATTCTTTGGTCATCTCTTTCCACTTTACTTAGTTCTTCTTCTGGAATTTTATCTTGTTCCTTTGTCTAGAACATATTCATTACTGGCTCATTTTGTCTAGGTTGAAATTTTATTTTTATGTATTTTTATGTACATTAGTTATGTTTCTCAACCTTGTAGAAGTGACCTTCTGTAGGGGATGTCCTATGTGTCTTAGCAGTGCACTCTCCTCTTTTCACCCAAGCTATATGCTGGAGGGGTTCCTTGTGTGAGGGCTGGTGTGTCCTTATTTGTAAGTGTTTGGGTAGGCTTTGCTGGCCCCTCATCCAGTGGGTTGCCACGCCTCACCTTGTGTGGGAGCTACTGGCTGTTGTTTAGTGGAGTCTGGTCACCAGGTGGTTAGATTCAGGACCCTAGGGGACCCTGGAGCTGGTACTGCCTCAGTGGTGGGCAATGTAGGGTCCTGAAGACTTTGGGACTATTGCCTGCCCACTGGTGGGTGATGCCTGTTCTTGGGGTTAGTGCCAGACTCTTGGAAGGCAGAATTGTTCCTGGAGTCTGGCGGTAGGGCCCAGGGATCTCAGAGCTTGTTTCAGACTATTTGTGTGTTTGTGGGGGTTTTTTCACACAGTTGGGTGTGGGATCTGGAGTGTCTTGAAGCTTGTATTGGCCTGCTAGTGGGTAGGGCCAGGGCCCACCTGGTCCCAGGGTAAGGTCTGGACTGCTGTAGTGGGGTGGATCTGCAAGCTGTGAGATCATAGTTGTTTTGTATATGGTGTTTGCATGAGGCTTGTCTAGAGGATACTGCAGGCTTCCCACAGGGAAGGGCCAGTGCCTGCTCACTGGTGAATTAAGCTGGTCTTAACCCTCTGGTGGCCAGGGCAGTGTCTGGAGGCCTGTTTAGAGGTGATTATGGGCTCAAGAAGTCTTTAGACAGCCTGTCTGGTGATAAACGAAGTTGTGTTCCTGCTCAATTAGTTATTTGGCCTGAAATGTCCCTATACCACCTACAGGTTACTGGGTGTGGCCAAGTCTTGGCATAAATGAGCTAAGATGGCAGCCACCAACAACATTGTTACTACAGTAGAATGTTCCTAAGTACGACTACCATCAGTGTTTTTGTTCTCGATTTGAGCCATAGCCACCTCCTAGCTCCATGGGAGTTTCTCCAGGACTAGCAGGAAGCTCTGGCTCAGGTGCTTACAAAATTACTGGTTTTTCCCTGGAGTCCACCTTGTCTTGTGGTTCCTTTTTTATAACATTAGTTGTGGAAGATCTTTCCAGGCTTTTTCCTTGATGGTTGTTCTGAAGATAGTTGTGATTTTGGTGTTTTCTTGAGAGGAGGTAAACTCAAGATCTTTGTACTCCACTACCTTGCCCCAATCTCAAAATTGACTTCTTTTTAATTTAGAGGCTTGCTTTGTTGGAAAAAATAGCTTTAATCAGATATAATTCATGTCTAATATAATTAAAGTATATAGTTTCATGGTTTAGTGTGTTCTCAGAGTTGTACAACTGTCACCACAATCAATTCTAGAATATTTTAATTCACCCCAATAAGCAGTCATTTCCATCCCCCTCCAATCCTCTTAGCTCTAGGCAACAATAATTTATTTTATGGCTCTGTGGATTTGTTTCTCTGAACATTTCATATGTATGGAATCATACACATTTGTCCTTTATTGACTTCTTTCATTTGGCATAGTGTTTTCTAGGATGTAGCATGTATCAATGTTTTGTTTATTTTCATGGCTGAATAATATTACATTGTATGGATATACCACATTTTGTTTATCCATTCATTAGTCGACACACATTTGGGTCATAATCACTTTTTGGCTAAGAAGAAAAGTCGTAAGTATAGCAATATGCTAAGTGAAAGCATAAGAATAAAGCCATGAACATTTGTGTATGAGTCTTATATGGACATATGTTTTCAATTCTCTTGGATAGGTGTAGAATTGCTGTGTAATACTGTAATTCTAACTTTTTGTGGTGCAAACAGGTGCACTATTTTATATTGTGACCACTAAAATACAAAGGTTCTAATTTCTTTCCACCATTGCAGCGGTTGCTATAGTTTTTGTTTTTGATTATGGCCATCCTAGTGGGTGTGAAGTGATATGTTTTTGTAGTTTTGATTTACATTTCCTAAACATTAATGGTGATGGACAGGGAGGCCTGGCGTGCTGCGATTCATGGGGTCACAAATAGTCGGACACGACTGAGTGACTGAACTGACTGAAACATTAATGATATTGAATATCTTTTCATACACTTATTGGTCACTTGTATATCTTCCTTAGAGAAATATCTTAACTAGACTTGGCCCATTTGAAATTTTTATTGTCTTTTTGTTACTGACTTTTAGGAGTTCTGTAAATTTGATTTGTTTTTCTCTTAACTTATGATTAATTTGAATAACATATACAAGAATATGAAATCTTTTTAAAAAATGTATTTATGTCCCCAGTTAAACCATTATTCTTAGAGAACAGGAATCTTTCATTGTACTTTCTTTTTTTTTTGTATTCCTATAGTTAGTGGAGTAAGATACATAATGTTTTTTGAATGACTGATTACAAATTTGAAAAATATACAGTTTTATTTTAAAATATGAATTTAGAGAAAGAATTCTAAGGTTTTCTGTTGCTTCCCATTTATAATATTGCCTTAGATGGATAAATTTTAAAGCAATAAACTAATTAGGCAAGTAAATGCTCTAATGTCTTTGGATGTAAATATTTTCTGATGGTACAGCAAAATACAAGATATAATAATATGAATTGTTGTTGTTTGGTCACTAAGTCATGTCAGACTCTTTTGTGACCCCATAGACTGTAGCCTCCAGGCTCCTCTGTCCGTGGGATTTCCCAGGTAAGAATACTAGAGTGGGTTGCCATTTCCTCCTGCAAGGGATCTTCTTGACCCAGTGATCAAACCCCCATTTCCTGCATTGGTAGGGGGATTCTTTACCACTAAGCCACCTGGGAAACCCAATAATATGAATATAAACATGAATATTCATAACTCAAATATAAATATGATAATATGAATGATTGTGATTTTTGTTTATTATATACTTGGAATCTAATTCTGTTGTATGTACAATATTATTACAATATATCATTTGAATTTATTCTGGCATTTGACTCTACTGATAAATTCTGTTAAGAAATACAAATATATCTCTAATGGTTTTGTAATTCTGTGAATACACTAAAAATACCCGAGTTGTACATTTTAATGGATAAATTATATAAGATATAATGTACAAAATTATATCTCAATATAGCTGATATATACATGAGAAAAGAAAAGAAATAAAAATATTAACTTTTATTCAACCTGAATGTTTTCCACAGGAATATGTCTTGCCTTTGGCAATGAAAATTCTTGTTAGTATTCTCTTTAATATTAATGAAGTCTTTAATATATATAAATACTTAAGTTATTTCTATTGAAACTCTTTGTTTTGGTAATCAAAGACTTAAGAAATTGCTGTAAATAGCTCCTGATCAGTTAAAAATCTGAGTAAAATTTCACTGAAAGTGAAGTTGCTCAGTCATGTCCGACTCTTTGCAACACCATGGACTATAGCCTACTAGGCTCCTCTCTCCATGGGATTTTCCAGGCAAGAATACTGGAATGGGTTGCCATTTCTTTTTTCAAAATTTCACTAGGTGGCGCCAATAGTTTGAGTCTTTATTGACAGAAAACCGTATTTATTTGTTAATTTCCCATATTCATTAAAATAAATGGTTAAAAATTATGTGATATGAAAATTTGCCTTGCAGTTATCCTGAGCAGACCTAAATTGGAAGTTTTATTTGTTTGAAAGGTCTACCAGATACAAATAACTTGGAACCATATATTTTAAAATGTTATTTAAATTCTAGTTGCAGACTGAGTTATGATTCTTCATTTCATTTATCTATCAATATATAAATTTATGAAAACTGTTAGAATTTTAAAGTTATTTTAAAGTTGTAATTAATAAACTTGGTTTTCCTATAGATTAGAATATACCTAAAAATAATGTACTTGTCTGAAGTAAATATTAGGTAGAAACATCTACCTAAGATATTAAGAAGAAATCTTCAAGTAGAAAGTTGTAGTTTGAAATAAGTAAAAATATGCTAAAAAGATTAATAACGACATAAGCGGCAGAAATAATATATAGCCTTTTGTGACTATTTTTGAAGTCTGTCATTACAATAATTCTAATGATTTTCTTTTAGAGTGAATGGTTCCAGTATTTCTGACCCAAAATTTCACCTTTTCATTTTTCATTGCTACCCTTTAATATTTATTAAACTACCTGATTAGTGTGCATTATAACAGATACTTGGTAATTTATTGCTGCTAGCAGTATGTAGTGGTTACCTTGAAAGAAATGAACTTGGAGGATAAACAAACATTTAGGAAGATTTGTAGAAAATTATTTTCTCCCCAAACACAAATTAATTGTTTGAATTATGGTTACTGTATCTAGAAATCTGAGTGATCACTTTTCTTATTTTTTAAGATATCTTTTCCAAGTTTTAAGTTATGGATTTCAAAGAGAAAAAAAAGATGTTAAGAAAGGTTGGAGGAAAAGATAGAATCATTAAAATATGAACTGAGAAAATTGTGTGAGAAAAGCAGTGAAGTTGAGGTTGGGAACATTTTTTTTTTTAATTGCTTAAACAATGATTCAGTATCTTTTAAAAGAGCATCTTTCTTCAAGTGTAATTGTATAATAGTTTGTACTATTATTAGTGAGTTTTATATATACTGAAGTCATATTTGTGGTAAAAATGTAAGAACTGTGTAAAATAAATAAAGCATTCTTAGATTTATTTGTATTTTAGTGGTAAAGAGTTCAGGTTTTAGAATCACACTGCAATTTCTTGCTCCATTACAATTAGTTGTGTGAGCTTGGGCAACTTACTTTGCCATTCTAAGCCTATATACTTTTCCTTCTAAATCTCTAAAGTATGAATAATAATATATATAAAGATGTCATTGTAAAAATTCAGTGAAATGTGATCACACACACACACACTGCTTAATACAGTGTTTGGCATTTGATAATACCATGCTGTGGCTAGAAAGATGATGAATATTACAAAATTTTCTGAATCAAAGGACTTATACATTGATGGATGATACAAATATATAAAGAATTATAAAATGATATCCAAATAAGGTACAGTGAGACTTCAGAAGAGAAAGTCATTGATTCTGCTTGGGGAATGACACAAGTCAGGAAAGAATTCTAAAATGTGTGTTTTGAGTAATGAGTTAGGTGTTTGTCAAATGGAGTAGAACATTATAGGCAAAGAGGATGTGCAAAGCCATGAAGTTTCAAGCAAAGCAGTTTTTATCTGGGTGATAATGAACTAGTAAATATTTTAAATGGAAGATTCATGAACAGTTTTGTAATTTCAGGAAAATAGGGCAGTAAGCTGTGAATCAAATGGATGGAATGTGGGGAAAGGGAGGACAGGAAAAGTCATGAAGTGCTATGTAGTGATTCACATAGTGGATGGCTGTGTGGATGGCATTGATTTTTATCTGGTGGTTAATTTGATATGGGAAGATGACTGGCGAAGTTGAGGATGACATAGATTTCTCATTTAAAATACTGGATAAATGGTGCTGAACAGAGAGAAAATATAGAAAGAAAGCTTACTACACTGTGTGTGTGTGTGTGTGTGTGTGTACATAATACTGGGGGATCACATTCTTTTATGCATCTATTTGTTAGATAGGTAGAAATGTTTTGAAGATAGAAAATTGAGAAAAATTTGGACTGGAGATTTAGGAATTAGTCTTTGGGTTAGTTATATAATCCATAAAAGGTGAGGATTGATTGATAGTATTTAATGGATAAATGGAGGAAAAGGGATTTAAGAAAGGAACTAGGAGGATTAAAAATGGTAGGGACAAAATAGGGAGGAGTGATCTCACAGGAGCCAGATGAAGACTGTGTTTCAAGAAAGTAGCTGCCACCTGTCTTATGTACTTTGGATAAGTTAAAAAAATAAGAACTGAAAATGATCACCTGAACTTTGTAGAATTTTGAGATCAGTGGTTGCTTTAGTAAAGCATTTCTGATGGACTGGGTTGAAGATAGCAGGCTGGTGGTGGTGGATTGAAGAATGGATCGATGAGAAAAAATAGGATCCTGTGAATGTGTCTAAAATGAAAGGCAGAGATAAGCTTTTATCCAGTTTTTTTTTTGTTCCCTAAAGGAAAGACACTATAATTATCTGCATATGCTATTTACTTTTTGTTAATTTAGGATTATTGCCAAGAGAAAAGCTAGGTTAATGATTTTAAATAACCTGATAATAATTAAGTTATTAATATTTTAATTCAAGAAGCATTTATAGAAGTGAGTATTGTATGCTTAGCATTACACTAGTTGCCTTAGGACTTCGGAAGGTTAAGAAAAAAGAAGTTTATTTTTTATTTGCCTTTGGAGACACAAGTTATGTAGAAGAAACAATTAGAGAAAAATATATGGTATTCCCTCTAACATTTGCTGAATGAATGAATGACATTAATCTATGAAGGCAGAAAACAGGGTGTGTATGAAATATGGGGATATACAGAGTGTTGTTATATAGTCACTAAGTCATGTCTGACTCTTTTGTGACCCCATGGACTGTAGCCCACCAGGCTCCTCTGTCCATGGGATTTTCCAAGCAAGAATACTTGAGTTGGGTGCCATTTCCTTCTCCAGGGATATACGGAGTGAGATGGGCCTTAATACTCCTTATCTTGATATGCACAACTGTTACAGTCTGACCCTTTACTACTCCAACTGCACATATCATAATTCTTCTACATGCATTCAGGACTTTAGTCATATTGAACTGTCCCCTCAGCCCCTACCTCTCTCCCTCTGCATAAACTGGTCTATTCCCTTACAGTGCTCCCTTTCTCTTCATGCAGCTGACTCCCAGTCATCAGTGAGATTATTCTCCTAGTTATGCATACCTCAGTCATGGCATTTATCATACTATATTATAATTGTCTGTTTCTGCCAAACCATGCCATTCTTGAGGGATTACATCTTATTGAATTTAAATCTCTAACATATTGTAGATTAAAAGAATTATTGAATGAAGGGAAAAATCATGTTAAACTATCTCTTAAAGGAAATTCTGGAG
Organism: Cephalophus harveyi; assembly: GCA_006410635.1. Classification (NCBI taxonomy): domain Eukaryota; kingdom Metazoa; phylum Chordata; class Mammalia; order Artiodactyla; family Bovidae; genus Cephalophus; species Cephalophus harveyi. Next base: position 846,180 of record SJYT01064460.1, on the reverse strand, counting down.
AACAGATTGATGGAGAGTAAGCAGATGAGGACATTTTGAGTAGAAATAGAAAACATAACATTTGTTTAGCTGGCAGACTAGTCTAAGTGAGATTGTTTCAGTGAGTACTGAGAGAGCTCTAAAGATGGAAATAATGGAGGGCTTAAATGCAAGCTGGAAATGTCCAGATTCCACATAAGTTGTAATAGTCATTCTTAAGCAGGAAAATGTAGAAAAGTTTTTCAGGTTGTTTATTCTGATAGTTGTATATTTTACAGACTTCCCCTTTCAAATCTAATCTGTTCCTAAAAAACATATTGGATAGCAAATACTTGGGTAGCAGGAACCTGTGTTTTGTTATTTTATGTGACAAAAAATAATACAACCAACCCTGCAAAATTGTACATCAGTTTCCCAAAACACTCTTAAACAGCTATATAACAGTCACACAAGAATTTCAGCAAGGTATATAAAACATCAGTTACCTAATTAAGGAAAAAAAAAGCATTTATTGAGGCTATTGATATGTTTGTGTGCGGTAGACAATAAAACTGTTCTATATCAAATATCACTTTTTAATTTGCAATGGCTATTCTGTATTGTAAATAAATAGTATAATAGTAAGTTATAGGTACTAAAAGTATCTAAATTTTCTGGGTTGATTATATCCTTAGCCACCTGGCAAAAGCACAATCTGAGACCAGTGAAGTGCTAAGCTTGGGGAGCATGAGAAGGGTGGGAGGGAGTGGGAATGTGCTGAGTACAGTAAGGTGGTCTAAACCAAACAGTAGTGATCATATTAGGATAAGAGCTGAGATAGACTGCAGACTGCTCTGCACTGTCAGCCTACATTTGTGCAGGGCACTTTTTTTGCTGGCATGCATCTTCAGATTCATAATAAGTTCCTATTTAAGTATTGAATTTGGGGTAAGATATTTGGCATGTCATTATTTATATATTTGCTTTCAGGTAGTGAAAGTCTGAATAGTGATGTAGAACCTGTTTCATTGGGTTCTTTTATTATTATTTTTTATATAAATTTATTTATATTAATTGGAGGCTAATTACTTTACAATATTGTATTGGTTTTGCCATACGTCAACATGAATCTGCCACAGGTGTATACATGTTCCCCATCCTGAACCCCCCTCCCACCTCCTTCCCCATACCATCCCTCTGGGTCATCCCAGTGCACCAGCCCCAAGCATCCTGTATCATACATCGAACCTTGACTGGTGATTCATTTCATATATGATATTATACCTGTTTCAATGCAATTCTCCCAAATCATCCTGCCCTCTCCCTCTCCCACAGAGTCCAAAAGACTGTTCTATACATCTGTGTCTCTTTTGCTATCTCACATACAGGGTTATCATTACCATCTTTCTAAATTCCACATATATGCGTTAGTATACTGTATTGGTGTTTCTCTTTCTGGCTTACTTCACTCTGTATAATAGGCTTCAGTTTCATTCACCTTGTTAGAACTGATTCAAATGTATTCTTTTTAATGGCTGAGTAATACTCCATTGTGTATACGTACCACAGCTTTCTTATCCATTCATCTGCTGATGGACATCTAGGTTGCTTCCATGTCCTGGCTATTATAAACAGTGCTGTGATGAACATTGGGGTACACGAGTCTCTTTCAATTCTGGTTTCCTCAGTGTGTATGCCCAGCAGTGGGATTGCTGGGTCATATGGCAGTTCTATTTACAGTTTTTTAAGGAATCTCCACACTGTTCTCCATAGTGGCTGTACTAGTTTGCATTTTCACCAACAGTGTAAGACGGTTCCCTTTTCTCCATACCCTCTCCAGCATTTATTGCTTGTAGTTTGGATAGCAGCCATTCTGACTGGCGTGAAATGGTACCTCATTTTGGTTTTGATTTGCATTTCTCTGATAATGAGCGATGTTGAGCATCTTTTCATGTGTTTGTTAGCCATCTGTATGTCTTCTTAATTTTCACTATATTGATTCTTCCGATCCATGAACATGGTATATTTCTCCATCTATTAGTGTCCTCTTTGATTTCTTTCACCAGTGTTTTATAGTTTTCTATATATAGGTCTTTAGTTTCTTTAGGTTGATATATTCCTAAGTATTTTATTCTTTTTGTTGCAATGGTGAATGGAATTGTTTCCTTAATTTCTCTTTCTACTTTCTCATTATTAGTATATAGGAATGCAAGGGATTTCTGTGTGTTGATTTTATATCCTGCAACTTTACTATATTCATTGATTAGCTCTAGTAATTTTCTATTGGAGTCTTTAGGGTCTTCTATGTAGAGGATCATGTCATCTGCAAACAGTGAGAGTTTTACTTCTTCTTTTCCAATTTGGACTCCTTTTGTTTCTTTTTCTGCTCTGATTGCTGTGGCCAAAACTTCCAAAACTATGTTGAATAGTAGTGGTGAAAGTAGGCACCCTTGTCTTGTTCCTGACTTTAGGGGAAATGCTTTCAAAATGAAGTGAAGTAGATGATCTTTGTTGAGGACTGAAGTTTTTTGATTTGCTAAATCTTGTTATTCTTAGTATATTAAAAAATGGAGAGTTCTTTCTTGTATCGGTATTTTTTTAAATGTCTTTTCTGATTCTTCTTTCATTAAAGTCAAAAACACGAAAAAATATAGTATGGACTTTGTGAAAGTCCGACTTTGGTTTGAATTCTATTTTAATGTTTGTCAGCTGTAGGTTAGGCAAACTGTTCAACTATTATGAGGCTCTTTTATAAAATAGAGACTATCTCATAGTTTGTTGTAAGAGTTAATTTGAACAGTGAAGAAGGTATGCTTACTAGAGTACTTATTATAGTGATAAATACCTAGTACTCAAATACTATTTTTTTGTAAAACTAAAAACATAGCACATTTAGAGTCAAAGTACATGCAAAACTTTTCTTTTGGATTGTACCCTACTGATATATCTTCATTTAACTTTAGTAAAAGTAATATATTGGGTTTTTATAGTTAAAAAATTTTTTTCTCTATTCATCTGAGCCATTACCTACCCCTCCCCCAAATTATTTTGTCTTTATACTGTAACAAAGTATTTATAAAAGGAAAATGAGTTCTGTGATAACCATAGCAGTTTTGTTCATTGTTGTGAATATTCTCCAAGCTGGTGACAACCCAATGTTTATCAGTATGTGAGTGGAAAAATAAATTGTGAATATTTATACAGCATAATAGTATTTAGCAATAGAAAGAGCTAACCATGGAATGACTTATTCACAAAACTTCATGGTGAGTCTTGGAATTATTTTCCTGAGCAAAAGAAACCTGATACTAAAAAAATACTATATGATTTCATTTATATAAAACTCTAGAAAGGACAAATTAACTGAAAACAAATTAGCTGTTGCTTGTGTCCTGGAGTAGAAGAATTATCTGGAAGGGGGTACATGAAAACTTTTGTGGTGATAGAAATATTCTGTACCTTGATTATGGTGATGGCTACAAAAGTTTTGAATCTTTTAAAACTCAAGAGTTTACATTGAAAATCAGTGTATTATATTGTTAGTAAATGACATTGTAGTGTAAATTATATGATTTATATAGTTTACTGGGATGTAAACTGTGAGAAGGCATAGATTTTTTGTTGTTGTTGTTCATTGTGATGTATCCCTACTTCTTAGAATGGTCCTTTTGTGTATTTGATGAGTGAATTGACAAATCTGATAGACATTTAAATTCAATAAGCTATGAGCATTTCCTTTCCAATATTTTTTTCCTACAGTCTTTTCCCCTCTTGTTTGTCTTGTCTGTTTTTCATATAATAATGTATTAGTTCATATTTTCCAAGAACTTCTATGAATAAAAGGATCCAACTCCACTAAAAATCTTCTTGACCTATTCAAAGTAAAGGAAAATTTATATCAGTATATTTTTATCAATGATTTAGAAAGAAGAAATTATGATATTCCTAAATACTTATGTAAAAGGAGTTCTTGTCACCAGGATTAAAATCCACAGAAGATTCGCATTCTCTGATATGAGAACTTTGCAACCATGTATTTAGTCATGCTCTCAGAGCTTCCCTGGTAGCTCAGACAGTAAATAAGTCTTCTTGCAATGCATGAGACCAGGCTTTGATCCCTGAGTTGGGAAGATGCCCTGGAGAAGGGAAGGGCAACCCACTCCAGTATTCTTGCCTGGAGAATTCCATGGACAGAGGAGCCTGGTGGGTTATAGTTCATGGGGTTGCAAAGAGTTAGACACAACTGAGTGACTAACACTTTAACTTTCTCAGAGCTAAGGGGACCTAGTAGAGGGTAACAGCCTTGAGAGCCAAGGCAAAGAAATAAATGTGGTCAAAATGTAGATAAGGAAGACAGGAAAAATTATATAAATGATATATATAAAAATGTATATAAATGTATATACAAAAGATATATAAATGTATCTAAATGATATATATGATATATATAAATGATATATAAATGTATATATGATGTATAAATGTATATATAAATATATGTAAATTTATAAATGTATATATAAATGTATCAATGATATATAAATGTATCTAAAATGTAGATGAGGAAGACAGGGAAAATTCAAAGGTAGCTGATTATTAGGTCTAAAGAAGGGGGTCAGATTATAGGTAGGAAAGTAAGGGAACAGCTCAGAATCTGGAAAAGTCAATATTAGGTTGGTAAAATATTAAGAGATGGTTTAGGCAAAGAGAGCAGAACACAAATAGTGTGAACATGTTGATGCCCATATTTGTGCATGGTTGGCTGTGTGTTTTAAAGATGAACATGTCTTAAAGGCTAGATTACATATTACTCCAATGAACTTGCATTTCACCTTCTTTTTTCAAAAGCACAAACTCACCTGCCTGTTTTCCAATGTTTCCAACTCTCATTTCACTTGTATTGGGCCTCCTTTGTTGATAGCCCATACACATGCTCTTATACCTGTATACACTGCTGTGTGTAAAATCTCTAAGCCATGATACATCCCATCCCCTTCAGTAATAAATTGGAAGACACTTAAGGTTTTCTGGGTCTCTCGGGAATGCAAATAATTCTAAATTTGCAGAATCAGCGATTTATCTTGGAAAAATGTAGTTTGTAATGACTTGAGATTTCTGTGCATCATTAGAGGATTGTCCTAGGAAAGTGAAAGGTTTCAATTCTGTCCTGATATCATAGAAGCCAAATGAAAATTTCTGCAACCCTTCTCTCTCATTAATGGCTTTCTACTGTCCACTCCTAGAATGTATACTTTTCTGGTCTGTAAATCCATCAAGTAATCTATTACCCTGAGTCAATTATGGCATAAATATACCAGAATATCCAATTATAATTAAACTAGAATTCCATATACATCAGAATGGACCTTCATTCCTGGTGAACTCTTGTTGTGGGAACATTCTGTCACCCCAGACCCTGAAGCTCACTTCTTCATGAGTGTGTACAGGGGACTGTGGTGTCGGATATCAGGAGACATCTTGTACATAATTGCAGAGTGAGAGCCACTGCAAGTTTAAGTGGGCCATTCAGAGCAGCTTTGAAGAGACTTTACAGATTGTTGTCAGATCTACTTTGTTCTGATCTTTCATTGCTTTGGCTGTCTGTTTCTGCTACCTTATTCTATCTATACTTTCTGTATCTACCCCACTCTAACCTTATTAATTATGTCATGCTAAACTTGCCTTTAAATTTGTGACTTTTTAGTAGAGACCCTGTAGTCTCCCAGTTTTTGTTTTCATTTTTTGAAAAATTGCCTGCAGCTTGGGCCACTAAAACACTGTTTGCTTGGGAAATACAGTATAATCAAACAGGAATTGAATGAAGTTTCCAGCTACTTGACTATGAGAAGTACCCAACAGTCTAAATTTTTGCTATGGGATTTAAAAAAATCTTTATGTTGAGGTATAGTTGATTAACAGTGATGTGTTAGTTGTAGGTGTATAGCAAAATGATTCAATTATACCCATGTAAGTATTCATTCTTTTTCCAATTCTTTTCCCATTTAGGCTATTACAGAATATTGAGCTGAGTTCCGTGTGCTATACAGTATGCCCTTGTTAGTTAACTATTTTAAATAAAGCAGTGTGTACATGTCAATCTCAAACTCCCAATCTGTGCTCTCCCCCACTCTTTCTTCTTGGTAGCCATAAATTAATTCTTTAAGCCTGTGAGTGTTTCTGTTTTGTAAATAAGTTCACTTTTATAATTTTTTTTATATTCTGCATTTAAGTGATACTACAGGATATTTGTCTTTCTCTGTCTCACTTACTTCACTTAGTATGATAATCTCCAGGTTCATCCTATGAGATATTTTTTATACTTATTCATAGATACCTTTTGCTTATATCTGGTGTTTACACTCTGTTTCATATATCCATGCTAGCTGAATAAAACGTCCCTATGTAAGTGAAGTTGCTATAAAACAAGGTATGGTTATGATATAAATCAAGTAGACCTTGTTTTCAACTTTGACATGGAGAAAGAAAAGACTATGGAGATTATGAGTTAGAAAATATGGATGTGAAGTTGATTCATCTCTTATTAGATGTGGATGCTGAAAAGTAACTTAATATTTCAGAGTTTTTTAATTTATAAAATAAGAGTTATGATAATTCCTACTTCACAGGATTACATAATACATGAGATAATGTGTGTGAAGGCACTTATTGCATTTAAGGTACTACATATATTAATTTCTGCTGTTTGAAAAAAATTTCTATGTACTTTTCTAATATAATGCCCTAAAATTGAGTGACAGAAGCAGCATGTGTAATTCATCTTTGTGTACTGTTCTTGAAGATAGAAATTGTGATAGTTACTTACATCACTGCCCTCATGTGAGTAAAACTAATCTTTGCTATATTTTATAATGTGTTTGTGTTATTGCTGTGTTTATAATTATACTTTGAGTTTGCCTAATTTTAAATTATTTGAGTCATCCTATTCTGCTTTTTTTAAAATTCACATTGATTTTTTTTTATTGTATATTTTAGATTTGGTAGACTAAAAGAGACACCTTTTCTCTCTAAGAGTAGCTGCTGGGGTGGTGTGTGTGTTTATACTTGTTGTGTGCATGTGTTCACATATGAATTGTAACTGTTAAGGATTGCCAGGTAGTATAAGTGAAAGTCAATCATGGTTACCAATCTAGTAAACAGGTTTGCTCTAAAGGGTAAATTATTCATTTGTGACTAAAGCAACAGGTTGTTTTAAATCTCAATACAGAAAGTGAACTTTATAGTGATATAGTTTATAAACTATAAATATTCCTTCAAACATAAACAATTGCTTGACATTAGATAATATTTCTTATCTTAACATTAGATAATACATAAAATACAGTTTTATGTATATATATAAATGTATATTTTCTATCTTACCCATAGCATCTTTAGGAAAGTAAAATGAGCATCTCTATGCATTTTTTTAATGGGCATATAAATATTTCATGAAATGGTCTCTGTACGTGAGTATTCTTTTTGGAACCTGGAGTGAAATAATTTTATTTCAAAGCAGTTAATGAAAATATAATTTAAAAAGTAACATTATAGACAGATTTTTATCCTATATAAATGACATATATACAACACATACAAATGTTCCTAAAGAATTTTTCTGTAAAAGAAAATGTTACCTTTTGTGTTGCATATATATAGTGTTGCTGTGTCACCATATGGAGCTATTTTGTGGGTTAGTCAGTAAAGAAATTTAGGAGGAATTAATTTCTCAAAAGTGCTAGTAGTAGTAAGTTTATTTTAAAAGGCTGAGTCTAATAAACAATAGTAATATTTTCTAAGAATTGATAAAGGCAAGTTGTAAAGAATGAGTTTGTAAGAGAAAGTGAAAGCAGTGTCCTGGTAAGACTGATGAGTATGAAATACTCATCTTTGCTTTTCAAACCAAACCTTTTAGGTCATCAATCAGTTAAGAGTGGCAAGTAGTGACCATTAGGTGGATTCATTAACACCCTACAGCCTGCTTGTACAGGGTGACCCACATCTGTCTTCATTAGAAGTTTTCTGGTTGCTGGTAGTGAACAGATGGGTCATTATTGCCAACACTGCCCTCTGGGGCTACCTGGAGGACATGCAAAGTCATCCTACATAGGACACATCCATATTTACCTACTAGGATATACACAAAATATTTTGAGTAATGATGATATATTGAGATATTTTTAACCAAAAGTCTGCCCATTTGGATTCATATTTGTAAACTGTTTATGCAAAAATATTATTTTGGAGGAGAGGGAAATTGCTTAAATGCATATTTAAAATATAACTATTTGAACATCTGTGAAAGCTCAGATACAGTTGAATTGTAAATTAGACATAAGTTGATAAATTTTTATTCAGATTATTTGAATTTAACAGTATATTGAAAAACTTCAGTAGAAACATGGTATGTAATAGACATGGTTTTTATTGACAATGCTTTTATGTCTAATATTTCAAGATTTCTTTCCATTTGTTTAGTAGGGTTCAAATAAGATTATACCTTAAAACATATGATACTAAACTCCAAATTTAAGATATTAAAAGCTTAAATACATATATTTGATCCATCTAACTGACTTAAATAAAAGCAAAATCATGTTTATAGTCTTAGAGTATGCAATTTTAGTATTGAATTGTATCTGAGACTGTTTCTTTCAGAGGCAGCAAACACTTTTGTTATGGTAGATTAATTATTCTGGTTGTGCTTTCCTTGGTATAAATGATGGGAAGATACTGACTGTGTACATTTATCTTTGTACTATGCTTCTTTTTTTAATCTACTGAGATGCCTTTGTTCATTAATGTTCAGGGTTACCAGTAATGCAGGCTACATGTATAAACTTAGAACACTGAAAGGAAAACTACTTTATGAAATGGTTACTCTTCCCATAATACTATAATGTGGTATTTTAAATCTACTGTTCTGAGTTTAGAAATCTGGAGGCTGGGGTCCTGGGAAATTGGAAGACAGAAATTCTAGGAATTATTTTTTTCCTTAAATCTGATTGGCTGGCTAGTGATGAATTTGCTTTCTTTCATGCAAGTTTTTAACAGAGAACTTTTATGAGGGCTCCTACATCATGATGATTCTGATGTTAATAATACTAGATATTGTGGGCTAGCTTTCCCTTTATATTACAGTATTCTTAGAAGATATTCTTTGCCTAAGAGGGTATACTGCAAGCACATTGCCCTACTTTTTGTTAAAAAAGTAAATGTTTTCTTCATGTTTGTTGGTTTGTTAGTTTTGGCAGTGATTAACTTGCTTTACAGTTAGGCAGGGGAAAAACCATAGATTCTTTAACGATCACATTTGAAATGATACTCAAGTTCTGTGTCTAAAATAAAATTTATTTTATTTCAGGAAACTGCTTCTATTAAGTTTTTTCCCAAAGGAGCAAAGACAATAAAAGAATTAGGACTGTGTTGTGAGAACTGTGTTGTGACTGCAATATCTTTTTTCCACTATGTGACTCTCACTATAATAATTGAAAATTATAGAAGGTTAATAGAATAACATGAAAAACTAAAGTCTTGTATATCAGTGTGGTAGGGTTGCTATAACAAATTATTATAGCATTCAGTCAGTTCAGTTCAGTCACTCAGTCATGTCCAGCTCTTTGCGACCCCATGGAGTGCAGCACACCAGGCTTCCCTGTCCATCACCAACTCCTGGAGCATACTCAAACTCATTTCCATCGCATCAGTGATGCCATCCAACCATCTCATCCTCTATCATCCCCTTTTCCTCCCGCCTTCACTCTTTCCCAGCATCAGGGTCTTTTCAAATGAGTCAGTTCTTTGCATCAGGTGGCCAAAGAATTGGAGTTTCAGCTTCGACATCAGTCCTTCCAATGAATATTCAAGACTGATTTCCTTTAAGATGGACTGGTTGGATCTCCTTGCAGTCCAAGGGACTCTCAAGAATCTTCTCCAACACCATAGTTGAAAAGCATCTATTCTTCCATATTCAGCTTTCTTCATAGTCCAACTCTCACATCCATACATGACTACTGGAAAAACCATAGCTTTGACTAGACGGACCTTTGTTGGTAAAGTAATGGCTCTGCTTTTTAATATGCTCTAAAAGATGATGCTATGAAAGTGCTGCACTCAATATGCCAGCAAATTTGGAAACAGAGTGACTAGAATGAAAACTGACCTTTTCCAGTCCTGTGGAAAGGTTGGTCATACCTTTTCTTCCAAGGAGCAAGTGTCTTTTAATTTCATGGCTGCAGTCACCATCTGCAGTGATTTTGGAGCCCAAAATAATAAAGTCTGTACTGTCTCCATTGTTTCCCCATCTATTTACCATGAACTGATGGGACCAGATGCCAAGATCTTCATTTACTGAATGTTGAGTTTTAAGCCAACTTTTTCACTCTCCTCTTTCACTTTCATGAAGAGGCTCTTTAGTTCTTCTTTGCTTTCTGCCATCAGGGTGGTGTCATCTGCATATCTGAGGTTATTGATACTTCACCTGGCAATCTTGATTCCAGCTTGTGCTTCATCCAGCCCAGCATTTTGCATGATGTACTCTGCATGTAAGTTAAATAATCAGAGTGACAATGTACAGCCTTGATGTATTCCTTTCCCTATTTGGAACCAGGCTGTTGTTCCATGTCCAGTTCTCACTGTTACTTCTTGACCTGCATCCAGATTTTTCAGTATGCACGTCAGGTGGTCTGGTATTCCCATCTCTTTCAGAATGTTCCACAGTTGTTGTGATCCACATAGTCAAAGGCTTTGACATAGTCAATAAAGCAAAAGTAGATGTTTTTCTGGAACTCTCTTGCTTTTTTGATGATCCAATGGATGTTGGCAATTTGATCTCTGGTTCCTCTGCCTTTTCTCTATCCAGCTTAAACATCTGGAATTTCATGGTTCACATGCAGTTGAAGCCTAGCTTGGAGAATTTTGCACATTACTTTGCTCGTGTGTGAGATGAGTGCCATTGTGTGGTAGTTTGAGCATTCTTTGGCATTGCCTTTCTTTGGGATTGGAATGAAAACTGACCTTTTCCAGTCCTGTGGCCACTGCTGAGTTTTCAAATTTGCTGGCGTATTGAGTGCAGCACTTTCACAGCATCATCTTTCAGGATTTGAAATAGCTCAATTGGAATTCCATCACCTCTACTAGCTTTGTTCTATAGTGATGCTTTCTAAGGCCCACTTGACTTCGCATTTCAGGATGTCTAACTCTAGGTGAGTGATCACACCTTCATGGTTATCTGGATCATGAAGATCTTTTTTGTATAGTTCTTCTGTGTATTCTTTCCACCTCTTCTTAATAGCTTCTGCTTCTGTTAGGTCCATACCTTTTCTGTCCTTTATTGTGCCCATCTTTGCATGAAATGTTCCCTTGGTATCTCTAATTATCTTGACGAGATCTCTAGTCTTTCCCATTCTATTGTTTTCCTCTATTTCTTTGCATTGGTCACTGAGGAAGGTTTTCTCTTGCTACTTCTCTCTTTGTTATTCTTTGGAACTCTGCATTGAAATGGGTATCTTTCCTTTTCTCCTTTGCTTTTCACTTCTCTTCTTTTCTCAGCTGTTTGTAAGGCCTTGTCAGACAATCATTTTGCCTTTTTGCATTCCTTTTTCTTGGGGGTGGTCTTGATCATTGCTTCCTGTACAGTGTCACAAACCTCTGTCCATAGTTCTTCAAGCACTCCGTCTATCAGGTCTAAAATCTTGAATCTATTTGTCACTTCCACTGTATAATCATAAAGGATTTTATTTAGTGAAGTGAAGTCGCTCAGTCGTGTCTGACTCTTTGCGACCCCATGGACACCAGGCTCCCCCATCCATGGAATTTTCTTGGCAACAGTACTGGAGTGGGTTGCCATTTCCTTCTCCAGGGAATCTTCCTGACCCAGGGATCGAACCCAGGTCTCCCGCATTGCAGACAGACACTTTACCATCTGAGCCACCAGGGCCTTAATGGTCTAGTGATTTTCCCTACTTTTCTTTAATTTAAGTCTGAATTTGGCAATAAGGAGTTCATGATCTGAGCCACAGTGAGCTCCTGGACTTCTTTTTGCTGACTGTGGAGAGCTTCCCCATCTTTGGTTTCAAAGAATATAATCAGTCTCATTTTGGTATTGACCATCTGGTGATGTCCCTGTGTGGAGTCTTCTCTTGTGTTGTTGGAAGCGGGTGTTTCCTATAACCAGGGTGTTCTCTTGGCAAAGCTCTGTTAGCCTTTGATCTGCTTCATTCTGTACTCCAAGGCCAAATTTGCCTGTTACTCCAGGTGTTTCTTGACTTCCTACTTTTGCATTTCAGTCCCCTGTAATGAAAAGGACATCTCTTTTGGGTGTTAGTTCTAGAAGGCCTTGTATGTCTTCATGGAACCATTCAACTTCAACTTCTTCAGCATTACTAGTTGGGGCATAGACTTGGATTACTGTGCTATTGAATGGTTTGCCTTGGAAACAAACAGAGATCATTCAGTCATTTTTTGAGACTGCATCCAAGTACTGCATTTTGGATTCTTTTATTGACTATGATGGCTACTCCATTTCTTCTAAGGGATTCCTGCCCACAGTAGTAGATATAATGGTTATCTGAGTTAAATTCACCCATTCCAGTCCATTTTAGTTTCCTGATTCCTAAAATGTTGATGTTCACTCTTGCCATCTCCAATTTGCCCACTTCCAATTTGCCTTGATTCATGGGCCCAACAGTCCAGGTTCCTATGCAATATTGCTCTTTACAGCTTTGGACTTTACTTCTATCACCAGTCATATCCACAATGTTGTTTTTGCTTTGGCTCCGTCTTTTTATTCTTTCTGGAGTTATTTCTCCACTGATCTCCAGTAGCATATTGGGCACCTAGTAACCTGGGGAGTTCATCTTTCAGTGTCCTTTTTGCCTTTTCATACAGTTCATGGGGTTCTCAAGGCAAGAATACTGAAGTGGTTTGCCATTCCCTTCTTTAGTGGACAACTTTTTGTCAGAACTCTCCACCATGACCTATTCGTCTTGGGTGGTCCTATGCAGCATGGCTTATAGTTTCATTGAGCTAGACAAGGCTGTCGTCTATGTGATCAGTTTGGTTAGTTTTCTGTGGTTGTGGTTTTCAGTCTGTCTGCCCTCTGATGGAGAAGGAAGAAGCTTATGGAAACTTCCTGATGGGAGAGACTGACTGAGGGGGAAAACTGGGTCTTGTTCTGATGGGCAGGGCCATGTTCAGTAAATCTTTAATCCAGTTTTCTATTGATGGGCAGGGGTGTGGTCCCTCACTGTTGCTTGACCTGAGGCCAAACTATGGTGGAGGTAAGTATATTGTCACCCTGCTTATTTAACTTACATGCAGAGTACATCATGAGAAACGCTGGAATGGAAGAAACACAAGCTGGAATCAAGATTGCTGGGAGGAATATCAATAACCTCAGATATGCAGATGACACCACCCTTATGGCAGAAAGTGAAGAGGAACTAAAAAGCCTCTTGATGAAAGTGAAAGAGGAGAGTGAAAAAGTTGGTTTAAAGCTCACCATTCAGAAAATGAAGATCATGGCATCCGGTCCCATCACTTCATGGGAAATAGATGGGGAAACAGTGGAAACAGTGTCAGACTTTATTTTTGGGGGCTCCAAAATCACTGCAGATGGTGATTGCAGCCATGAAATTAGAAGACGCTTACTCCTTGGAAGAAGAGTTATGATCAACATAGATAGTATATTCAAAAGCAGAGACATTACTTTGCCGACTAAGATCCGTCTAGTCAAGACTATGGTTTTTCCAGTAGTCATGTATGGATGTGAGAGTTGGACTGTGAAGAAAGCTGAGCACCGAAGAATTGATGCTTTTGAACTGTGGTGTTGGAGAAGACGCTTGAGAGTCCCTTGGACTGCAAGGAGATCCAACCAATCCATTCTGAAGGAGATCAGCCCTGAGATTTCTTTGGAGGGAATGATGCTGAAGCTGAAACTCCAGTACTTTGGCCACCTCATGCGAAGAGTTGACTCATTGGAAAAGACTCTGATGCTGGGAGGGATTGGGGGCAGGAGGAGAAGGGGACGACCGAGGATGAGATGGCTGGATGGCATCACTGACTCGATGGACATGAGTCTGAGTGAATTCCGGGAGTTGGTGATAGACAGGAAGGCCTGGCATGCTGTGATTCATGGGGTTACAAAGAGTCGGACATGACTGAGCAACTGAACTGAACTGAATGAAAATAATGGTGACCTCCTTCAAAAGGTCCCATGCATGCATTGCTGCACTCAGTGCCTCTGACTCTGAAGCAGGCCACCACCAACCCATGCCTCCACTGGAAGTCTCCTGAACAGTCATGGGCATGCTTGGGTTAGTTCTTGTGGGGTCACTGCTCCTGTCTCCTGGGTCCTGGTATGGACACGGTTTTGTTTGTGCCCCCCAAGAGTTTGTTTCCCCAGTCCCATGTAAGTTCTGGTGGTTCTATGGTGGGGTTAATAGTGACCTCCTCCAAGAGGGCCTATGCCATACCCAGATCTGCTGCACCTAGAGCCCCTGTGGCAGGCCACTGCTGACCCCTACCTCCGCAGGAGACACTCAGACACAGTTCTGGCTCAGTCTCTGTGGGCTGGGCATGCGTTTTGTGCCCTTCCCAGTTATGAGCAGCTCAGGCAGCCAGGTGCTTGGTGAGCACTGTCCCAGTTGGGCTGTGCATCTTAATCACCTCCCTTGTGATGGCTGCTTGGTTTCCTGGGTATGCTGTGAAAGCACCGTCTCAGGTGTGCCATATGTCTCCTTTGGAGAGCTGATCTCAGGCTGTGACTCTCCTGGCAGATGTCAACCATCGAGGATCTCAGTAAAACATGGTTAGCCGCTGGGAGCCTGCTCACAGTTTGGTGAAAGATGCTGTCTCTGGGGCTGAGATTGTAGCAGCCCCTTGCCTTCTGACTCTGGCTGTGGCAAGCCTGCCTCTCTGCCTCTGGGTTGGGAGGGGCCAGTACACAGCTGGCTAGCTCTCCTTTGGTATTTGTTAAATCCTCTGTTCTGTGAGCAGGCCAGGCTGCTCATTAGGTTGTTAGGTTAGAGTCTTTAATGGGAAAGTTCTCTTTTCTGCAATTGCAGCTAGACGTGTTGGTGGCTTAAAAAGCACAAATTTATTTTTCCACAAAAAATAAATAAAGCCTCCTTCAGTCTGGAGGCTGAAGTACAAGATTAAAGTGATGGCATGTTTAGTTTCTTCTTTTGACTCTGTCTTTGGCTTATAGTTGTTCATCTTCTGGCTGTTTTTCTTTCCATGGCCTGGTATCTCTTTCTCTTCTTATAAGGACACAAGTCCTAGTTGATCACGGCACCACCTTTTTACTCTTATGAACTCATTTAACATTCAGTTCAGTTCAGTTCAGTTCAGTTGCTCAGTCGTGTCCGACTCTTTGCGACCCCATGAATCGCAGCACACCAGGCTTCCCGGTTCATCACCATCTCCCGGAGTTCACTCAGACTCATGTCCATCGAGTCCGTGATGCCATCCAGCCATCTCATCCTCGGCCATCCCCTTCTCCTCCTGCCCCCAATCCCTCCCAGCATCAGAGTCTTCTCCAATGAGTCAACTCTTCGCATGAGG
Organism: Cephalophus harveyi; assembly: GCA_006410635.1. Taxonomy (NCBI): domain Eukaryota; kingdom Metazoa; phylum Chordata; class Mammalia; order Artiodactyla; family Bovidae; genus Cephalophus; species Cephalophus harveyi. The sequence goes on along the minus strand of SJYT01064460.1, from coordinate 830,661 downwards.
TGGCCAAACTACTGGAGTTTCAGCTTCAGCATCATTCCTTCCAAAGAAATCCCAGGGTTGATCTCCTTCAGAATGGACTGGTTGGATCTCCTTGCAGTCCAAGGGACTCTCAAGAGTCTTCTCCAACACCACACTTCAAAAGCATCAATTCTTCGGCGATCAGCCTTCTTCACAGTCCAACTCTCACATCCATACATGACCACAGGAAAAACCATAGCCTTGACTAGACGGACCTTAGTCGGCAAAGTAATGTCTCTGCTTTTGAAAATGCTATCTAGGTTGGACATAACTTTTCTTCCAAGGAGTAAGCGTCTTCTAATTTCATGGCTGCAGTCACCATCAGCAGTGATTTTGGAGCCCAAAAAAATAAAGTCTGGCACTGTTTCCACTGTTTCCCCATCTATTTCCCATGAAGTGATGGGACCAGATGCCATGATCTTCGTTTTCTGAATGTTGAGCTTTAAGCCAACTTTTTCACTCTCCTCTTTCACTTTCATCAAGAGGCCTTTTAGCTCCTCTTCACTTTCTGCCATAAGGGTGGTGTCATCTGCATATCTGAGGTTATTGATATTTCTCCCAGCAATCTTGATTCCAGCTTGTGTTTCTTCCAGTCCAGCGTTTCTCATGATGTACTCTGCATATAAGTTAAATAAGCAGGGTGACAATATACAGCCTTGACGCACTCCTTTTCCTATTTGGAACCAGTCTGTTGTTCCATGTCCAGTCCTAACTGTTGCTTCCTGACCTGCATACAGATTTCTCAAGAGGCAGGTTAGGTGGTCTGGTATTCCCATCTCTTTCAGAATTTTCCACAGTTTATTGTGATCCACACAGTCAAAGGCTTTGGCATAGTCGATAAAGCAGAAGTAGATGTTTTTCTGGAACTCTCTTGCTTTTTCCATGATCCAGCGGATGTTGGCAATTTGATCTCTGGTTCCTCTGCCTTTTCTAAAGCCAGCTTGAACATCAGGGAGTTCACGGTTCACGTATTGCTGAAGCCTGGCTTGGAGGATTTTGAGCATTACTTTACTAGCATGTGAGATGAGTGCAATTGTGCGGTAATTGGAGCATTCTTTTGCATTGCCTTTCTTTGGAATTGGAATGAAAACTGACCTTTTCCAGTCCTGTGGCCACTGCTGAGTTTTCCAAATTTGCTGGCATATTGAGTGCAGCACTTTCACAGCATCATCTTTCAGGATTTGAAACAGCTCAACTGGAATTCCATCACCTCCACTAGCTTTGTTCGTAGTGATGCTTTCTAAGGCCCACTTGACTTCACATTCCAAGATGTCTGGCTCTAGATGAGTGATCACATCATCATGATTATCTGGGTCGTGAAGATCTTTTTTGTACAGTTCTTCTGTGTATTCTTGCCACCTCTTCTTAATATCTTCTGCTTCTGTTAGGTCCATACCATTTCTGTCCTTTATCGAGCCCATCCTTGCATGAAATGTTCCCTTGGTATCTCTAATTTTCTTGAAGAGATCTCTAGTCTTTCTCATTCTGTTCTTTTCCTCTATTTCTTTGCATTGATCACTGAAGAAGGCTTTCTTATCTCTTCTTGCTATTCTTTGGAACTCTGCATTCAGGTGCTTATATCTTTCCTTTTCTCCTTTGCTTTTCGCCTCTCTTCTTTTCACAGCTATTTGTAAGGCCTCCCCAGACAGCCATTTTGCTTTTTTGCATTTCTTTTCCATAGGGATGGTCTTGATCCCTGTCTCCCGTACAATGTCACGAACCTCATTCCATAGTTCTTCAGGCACTCTATCTATCAGATCTAGGCCCTTAAATCTATTCCTCACTTCCACTGTATAATCATAAGGAATTTGATTTATGTCATACCTGAGTGGTCTAGCAGTTTTCCCTACTTTCTTCAATTTGAGTCTGAATTTGGTATTTGCCTCTTTAAAGGCCCTATGTAAATACAGTCACAATAGGGGAGGAGGTTCAGTTCAGTCCAGTCGCTCAGTTGTGTCCAACTTTTTGCGACCCCTTGAATCTCAGCACGCCAGGCCTCCCTGTCCATCACAAACTCCCAGAGTTTACTCAGATTCATGTCCATCGAGTCAGTGACGCCATCCAATCATCTCATCCTCGGTCGTCCCCTTGTCCTCCTGCTCCCAATCCCTTCCAGCATCAAAGTCTTTTCCAATGAGTCAACTCTTCGCATGAGGTGGCTAAAGTACTGGAGTTTCAGCTTTAGCATCATTCCTTCCAAAGAAATCCCAGGGTTGATCTCCTTCAGAATGGACTGGTTGGATCTCCTCTCAGTCCAAGGGACTCTCAAGAGTCTTCTCCAACACCACAGTTCAAAAGCATCAATTCTTCAGCGCTCAGCCTTCTTCACAGTCCAACTGTCACATCCATACATGACTACTGGAAAAACCATAGTCTTGACTAGATGGACTTTAGTCGGCAAAGTAATGTCTCTGCTTTTGAAAATGCTATCCAGGTTGGTCATAACTTTTCTTCCAAGGAGTAAGTGTCTTTTAATTTCATGGCTGCAGTCACCATCTGCAGTGATTTTGGAGCCCAAAAAAATAAAGTCAGCCACTGTTTCCACTGTTTCCCCATCTATTTCCCATGAAGTGATGGGACCGGATGCCATGATCTTTGTTTTCTGAATGTTGAGCTTTCAGCCAACTTTTTCACTCTCCTCTTTCACTTTCATCAAGAGGCTTTTTAGTTCCTCTTCACTTTCTGCCATAAGGGTGGTGTCATCTGTATATCTGAGGTTATTGATATTTCTCTCAGCAATCTTGATTCCAGCTTGTGTTTCTTCCTGTCCAATGTTTCTCATGATGTACTCTGCGTATAAGTTAAATAAGCAGGGTGACAATATACAGCTTTGACATAGTTCTTTTCCTTTTGGAACCAGTCTGTTGTTCCATGTCCAGTTCTATCTGTTGCTTCCTGACCTGCGTACAAATTTCTCAAGAGGCAGTTCAGGTGTTCTGATATTCCCATCTCGTGAAGAATTTTCCACAGTTTATTGTGATCCACACAGTCAAAGGCTTTGGCATAGTCAATAAAGCAGAAATAGATGTTTTTCTGGAACTCTCTTGCTTTTTCCATGATCCAGCGGATGTTGGCAATTTGATCTCTGGTTCCTCTGCCTTTTCTAAAACCAGCTTGAACATCAGGGAGTTCACGGTTCACATATTGCTGAAGCCTGGCTTGGAGAATTTTGAGCCTTACTTTACTAGCATGTGAGATGAGTGCAATTGTGTGGTATTGGCACAAAAGCATTCTTTTGCATTGCCTTTCTTTGGGATTGGAATCAAAACTGACCTTTTCCAGTCCTGTGGCTACTGCTGAGTTTTCCAAATTTGCTGGCATATTGAATGGGGAGGTTAGGGCTTCCATATATGAATTTGAGGGACATACAATTCAATTCATATTGTCCCGTGAGAGTAGGAATATTTCATATTGGTGAATTTTGCTTTCTGATTAAATTTTATTATATTTTATTGCTACACTTAGGCATTTAGGATTTATCAATGCAACTTGTAAATTAATTTTTTACTATAGCTGACCCTTCAGCAAGTCAGAGATTGGAGTGCTAACCCTGCCTACTCTCAAAAGTCTATATAACTTCTGTGTGGTTCTCTATATACATAGTTCCTCTGTATTCACTTCACAGTTGGCATTTGTAGATTCATCCAACCTCAGATCATGTAATACTGCAGTATTTATTGTTAAAAATATCTGTAAGTTCACCATTGCAGTTTATACCTGTGATGTTCATGGGTCACTTGTATTTTTACAGGTATGATATTTTACATGTGTTATATTTTAAAAAGTAGTTCAATATATGTAGCAACAATTTTTTTGTTTGATTATTTTATCTCTTAATTTATTATTTAGGTTGTAGGTCACTTAAAGTCTTTGGCCTCAGGACTTCTTTACACCCTTAAAATATTGAGGACCCCAAAGATCTTTTATGTATATGGATTGTGTCTATTGACATTGTATTAGAAACTGAAACTAAGAAACATTTAAAATACAAGAATATATGTGCTTATGAGAGAGCTGGAGTAAAATAGACAAATAAAGTCTTAGTATTTTCTAGAGACTGAATGTGCCTCTCCAAAATTCATATGTTGAAAACTAATCCTTAATGTGATGGTATTTGGAGGGGAGCCTTTGGGAAGTGATGAGAGCATGAGGGTAAAAGCCCTCACAAGTCATGAATATGATTTGTGCGTTTATAAAAAAGACTCCAGAGATCCCCTCACTCCTTCTACCATATGTGGACACAGTTTGAAGATGACTGTCTGTGATCAGGAAGTTGGTGCTCACCAGACATCAATCTTTTGACTTCTTGGCCTCAGAAAATGTAAGAAATAAATTTCAGTTAAGGTATCCATATAACAAATTGCTATTAACTGGATAACTTAAATACCCTGCTTATTTAACTTAAAAGGGCTTCCCTGGTGGCTCAGAGGTTAAAGCGTCTGCCTCCAATGCAGGAGACCCAGGTTTGATCTGTGGATCAGGAAGATCCCCTGGAGAAGGAAATGGCAATTCACTCCAGTATTCGGGGCAGCCTGGTGGGCTGCCATCTATAGGGTCGCACAGAGTCGGACACGACTGATGTGACTTAGCAATAGCAATTCTTGTCTGGAGAATCCCATGGATGGAGAAGCCTAGTAGGTTACAGTCCACGGGGTTGCAAAGAGTTGGACACCACTAAGTGACTTCACCTTACCTTACCTCACCTATTTAACTTATATGCAGAGTACTTCATGAGAAACTCTGGGTTGGAAGAAGCACAAGCTGGAATCAAGATTGCTGGGAGAAATATCAATAACCTCAGATATCCAGATGACACCACCCTTATGGCAGAAATTGAAGAGGAACTAAAGAGCCTCTTGATGAAAGTGAAAGAGGAGAGTGAAAAAGTTGGCTTAAAGCTCAACATTCAGAAAACGAAGACCATGGCATCTGGTCCCATCACTTCATGGGAAATAGATGGGGAAACAGTGGAAACAGTGTCAGACTTTATTTTTGGGGGCTCCAAAATCACTGCAGATGGTGATTGCAGCCATGAAATTAAAAGACGCTTACTCCTTAGAAGGACAGTTATGACCAACCTAGATAGCATATTGCAAAGCAGAGACATTACTTTGCCAACAAAGTTCCATCTAGTCAAGGCTATGGTTTTTCCTGTGGTCATGTATGGATGTGAGAGTTGGACTGTGATGAAAGCTGAGTGCTGAAGAATTGATGCTTTTGAAGTGTGGTGTTGGAGAAGACTCTTGAGAGTCCCTTGGACTGCAAGGAGATCCAACCAGTCCATTCTGAAGGAGATCAACCTTGGGATTTCTTTGGAAGGAATGATGCTAAAGCTGAAAGTCCAGTACTTTGGCCACCTCATGGGAAGAGTTGACTCATTGGAAAAGACCCTGATGCTGGGAGAGATTGGGGGCAGGAGGAGAAGGGGACGACAGAGGATGAGATGGCTGGATGGCATCACTGACTCGATGTACATGAGTTTGGGTGGACTCCGTGAGTTGGTGGACAGGGAGGCCTGGTGTGGTGCAATTCATGGGGTCGCAAAGAGTCGGACACAACTGATGTTGTGAGCCTCCATGGACTAAGGGAGTATTTCTATAAAATTAATTTTGATGCTGAAAATTCTCTGAAAGGAAATCAAGGAGTCCCCAGGGGTCACTGGAACAAACTTTGAAAACTGTGGCTAAAGGATCTTTGATGTTATAAATAGCATCATTTTGCTGTTGATGATTAAATGCCAAAATTAAATGTTAATGGTTAGTAGTAAACATTCTATTACTATGTGTATTATTACACTGTATTTTAATATGTATACAACTAATAGAACTGCTTTTTAGTTAATAAAGTACAAGTTAATCTTTAAACATATAGTGAAACTTAAATTGGGAATGAGAATAGGTTTTCTAACTAAACCTGTTAAAATTATAGTGACCTTTAGAGATATTGCTGGCATTTGAAACTCTTATATAGAATGTCCTCCAACATTATACTGTCAGCGGTGAACATGAGGATTGACTAGTTTGAAATGGCAGTCTTAGGCAAAGCAGTAAACTTTGAAATACCCATAATTGCTCTTAATGTCAAAAATGACACATGGCCAGGGAGAACTTCCCAAGATGGCAGAGTAGAAATATTCTGAGCTCATATACTGTCTCAGACACACTAAAATTATCACTACTTACAGAACAACTGTTGATGAAAAATCCTGGAACCTATCAGTAAAGCAACTGAAAATATAAAGAAGGAACAACAGTGAGATGGGTAAAAGGCATGCCGTTGAGGTATAGTCAAGATCTATACCCATGGGTGGCTGACCCACAAGTGGAGAATAATTAAAATCACAGAAGTTCAGGAGGAAGGGTTCTGACTCTACATTGGGCTTCCCAGCCCCGAGTTGCTGCACTGGGAAGACAAGACCCTGGAATGTTTGGCTTTGAAGGCCAGTAGGGATTCCTGGGTGGCTCAGTGGTAGAATCCATCTGCCAATGCAGAAGATGTGGGTTCAATCCCTGGGTTGGGAAGATCCTAGGAGGAGGAAATGGCAACCCACTCCAGTATTCTTGCCTGGGTAATCGCATGGACAGAGGGGCCTGATGGGCTACAGACTGTCCATGGGGTCTTGAAAGAGTCAGACACAGCTTAACACCTAAACAACAACAACATGAACTTACTTTCCAGGATCCTGAGAGTTGGGAGAAATAGAGACTCCACTCTTAAAGGACACACACAAGATACTATATGCTCCAGGACTCAGAGCAAAAGCAATGATTTGAAAAGAGCCTGAGTCAGACCTACCAGCTAATCTTGGATAATCCTGTATAGAGAGGCAGGAGGCAACTGCAGTTCACTTTGGGGACATGAGGACACTGGCAGCAGCCATTTGGGGAAGCTCATTCTACCACGTGGATGCTGGTGCTGGCAATCACCATTGTACAATCCTCCCTCTAGCTTATTAATCTCAGGACCCAACCCCATTCCCACCCAACATCCCAACCTAGTAGGCACCAGTACTGAGATACCTTAGGCCAAGCAACCTACTGGGCAGGGACAGTCCCACCAAACAGCAGAGAGGCAGTCTCAAGACTCACTGAGCCTGCAGCCACACCTAAACACGGCCCTGCCCACAAAAGGTCCCAGGATTTTATAGTCTGCCTAGCAAAGGAAAAAAAAAATAATAAAGGCAATGCATCATAGGGAGGAGAGGTAGTCAGGATTTTGAGAGTTTAAATAGAGGAATTTGAGCTAGTCATGCAGACCAAGAAAGGAAGACTCACGTTTAGAAGTGAGGTTTGAGGAGAGATCTGAAGAACATGACTTGGAGGAGGGTTCACAAAAGGACATTCTAGGCAGAGATAGCATCAGAGACCCTGAGGTGGCAAGGGGTAGTGGATGTCCAAGGAGCACAGCCTGGATGTTTCTGGACATATATACACATAAGGAAATGTGTAAAAGTTTATTGATTACTTTGTGAAATGCTTGCCTTATTGTGGAATTATGGTTAAGTTTAGTGGTTCAGATGGTAAAGAATCCTCCTGCAATACGGGAGACCTGGTTTGATTCCCCTGGAGGAGGGAATGGGAACCCACTCCAGTGTTTTTTCCTGGAGAATTCCATGGGCAGAGGAGCCTGGTGGGCTACAGTCCATGGGATTGCAAAGAGTTGGACATGACTGACTGATTGATAGTTTAACTTTTCTTTAGATGATTTAGGCTTTTTACATCATACCATCAGGAAAACTTTTTACCAGAGAAGTGAAAAATTTAATAGCTCCTTTTATATTGTTCTGACTTCAGTAATAAATGGCACGTAGGATTTTGGATTTTGATAGGAAAAAATACATTGTAGGCTTAGGAAAAGAAGAACTCTTTTTCAAAATAAGCTTGCTAATAAAGCATAATGTTAGCAAGGCTTCAACCTCACAGTCTAAATAGAAAGATATAGGTCTATCAGGAAACCCCTTTTGTTTCAGTGCTCATTGTTGAAAACTTTTCAAAAATATATAAGCCCTCTCCTTCATTTCTTTTAACTTTATACCTAAATGGTATAGTACAGGTAGGGAGTATATGGATATTGGTACTTTTAAGATATAAAATAATATGTTAAATGTCGTTTTTATATTAATACTGCTTTCCTTTCATGCTCTAAAAAATTCACAAAGCAGCAGAATCTTTTTTATATTTTTGGGAGAAAGACAATGAAGACACTGACTTACAGACTATCTGGTGTCCAGATGTATAATAAGAAATACCGTTCAAAAGGTTGTGCCGGGGTCCAGCCCTGATGGATCCAGGGTGATTCGAAGGGTGGACGGCATTGGCGAGGAAAGATTTATTTATTTATTAACATTAGATTAGATTAGAAAGAGATAGTGTAGTAGGAAAATTAAGTGGAGAAAAGAGGCTGAATAACTTGGTTTATGGGGAAGGCCAATAAAGCTCCAGACAAGGAGCTTGAACCATCTACGTTAGGCCACCGGCGTCCATTTGAATATTGGAGAGTGCCCCGCCTTGGGCTCTCTCTCTTACAGATCTTAGAAGCCAGGGCAAGTAAGTAGACATGATGAGCCTCCCAGCTCCAAATGGGAATTCAGCCTGAAATTAAAGTATAAAGAGGAGACACAGGGAAACCAGTCCAGCTACTGGTCCCAGCCCCTATTGTCTAGAATCTCCTTTTATACCTTTTTTTGTACATAGAGATCAATGGGTAATACAAAATTATGTGGCGTCAGCAGCCCTGACTCTTATCAAAACCAGGCTTTTCTCTCTGCATACCTAATTGTATACACAAGTCTTAGATAATTGACATCATCTTCTAGCCAAAAGGGCCAATTAACATTTTACAGCCTTTTTCCGATAAGGGTTTGTCAACCAGAAGACTTATTTATGTTGATCTTCCCAAAGTCTATGGGCTTCCCTGGTGGCTCAGAGGTTAAAGCGTCTGCCTCCATTGCGGGAGACCCGGGTTCGATCCCTGGGTTGGGAAGATCCCCTGGAGAAGGAAATGGCAATCCACTCCAGTATTCTTGCCTGGAGAATCCCATGGACGGAGAAGCCTAATAGGTTGCAGTCCACGGGGTCGCAAAGAGTCGGACACGACTGAGCGACTTCACCTCACCTCCCAAAGTCTGGTGCCACTCTCAGAAAGCACTAAATAAAGTTATATTCTTACATAGCAAGGACACAAGAGGAGTGCAATGATATATAACAAAGAAAAGTAATTAACTCAAAAGTCTAGTGTTGCTAACATCAAAACTACTATGTATTTTTTCCCATATCCCTTTTACATTGATTAACATCCTCCCAGGTGCCTAAAAGGTAAAGAATATGGAGGTCTGGCAGTAGTCATTGAGTCAACAGTGAAAACCCGTCACCAATATAATTTTTAACTCTTTAGAAAAGGCTCTGTTTCTTTAAGATGCTTTTAAGCTTTGTGCCTGTCGCGCGGTTGGGGGCTGTAAGCAATTCACAAGCTGTAAGAGGTCTGGGGAACCTGTTAGGCAAGCTAGAGAGTTATCAGAGGGGGTTTAACTGAAACATCCCTTTTAAATGCAGAAGACTAAAGCCTTGAATTGACTTTTTCCAGAGAATATCAGAAGAGTGGAAAAGCAGAGTACAGAGGCCGGCAGATTCTTATTTTTTTTTGGGTGGGGGGGGGGTGGATGCTCAGGAAATTCCAGGGGGAACCCCTAAAACCTGATCATGTCCTTGTGTTTGTCAGGCTTCCTTCCGCATGACCTTGTCACGGGCAGAATTCCTCACGCTGGCTCCTGACAAGGTTGGGCTTCCCTGGTAGCTCAGTGGTAAAGAATCTACCTGCCAATGCAGGAGACACCGGTTCGAACTCCAGTCAGGAAGATCTCCTGGGGAGGGAAATGGCAACCCACTCCAGTATTCTTGCCTGGGAAATCCAATGCACAGAGGAGCCTGGCAGGCTACAGTCCATAGGGTCTCAAAGAGTTAGACGTGACTTAGTAACTAAACAATAACATTCAAAAGGTTAAATCTTTTAATCATTTATTTTTAATAGCTAAATTACTACATTGGCTGATTGGATTTAAATTTTCTTTGTAATTGAATATTATGGGAGTTATTTCAGCAATATAAACGTGAAAATTTATTTCAGATTAGTGATTTTTTTTTTAGTGTTTTCATTATGGAATTCAGAAAGCACTTGTCTGAGATACAGTTGCAGGTTTCTTTCGGAAAAAAAGCCCATCTTATTCTGTTGATAACAAAATAAGCATTTTTAATCTTCTTTTTATAAGTGTTTTTATTTGAGAAGAATGTTTGGCTCAGTGAACTCAGTTGATTGCTTAGATTCCTAAAAAGGAGAAGCAATAAGGAAAAAACATTTCCGTAATGTTTTGCTGTAATTGATGGGCCCATGATTGAATTTTGAGCCTTTTGACATCTGTAAATGCTGAACTAAAAAAAAAAAGAATGAAATTTCTTCATATTTCTGAATACATATTATACATTTAATAAAAAGGACCATAACTGATATTGATTGTCAGAAAAAATAAACTTGTGAATAAATAAAGCAGTCACTTGTACAGTTACAGGTTGAGAGACTAAATTAGGCAATTTGAGTACCGGTTATTCACTTAATAGTGAAGGTGATTTATGGATATTACATATTCATGACTTATGAATGGTAACAATAATAGTTGGTCTAGTAGAAAGGGAATATATTTGCAGCCATTTCTGATGTCTTTTATCAGTATTTCTACAGATGAAGATAAATTTTCTTGTTAGATTATGGTAAAAGAATGTGACAAAAATACTTTCCAAATGGAATAAATATTAAAGTGTGGCTTTCTGATTAAATTTTGACGGGTTATATATTAAGACATACTGTATATCCATACTCAATTGCCTTTTGTGAGAGTCAGGTTAGATCACATTTTTCACTAAATGTGTAATTTAAAAAATTGTTAGTCACTAAATTCATTTAAATATTAAGTAGATAATATATTTGATTATATTATAAACCATATATTTTTGGTATATGAAACAGACTTCCTTCAGCTTTGAGATATATATAATGAAATAAGTTGCTAAAGACTCTGAGACATCAAATCTTTCAGTTATATTTAAGTCATAACATAATCCAGTAGAAAACATTAAGTAAAATGAAATATACATCAATCTCTACTCATGAAGCACACTATAATACAGTACTTTACTGAACTGCAGATGGATATCCAAACTAAAATGTGGATAAATATATTTGCAAATTTACTTATTCTGATACAGTTGTAGTTGTAAAAATACACGGCTTAAACATACAGTGTAATAGTATAAGTCAATGTAATAACTAATAGTGGTCATCTTAGTGCGTCTGTATTCAAGCTCTGTTGTCTTATGATTAAGTAGCAGAAATAGCCTAGATATTGGGGCAGTTATTTAGGCAGAGCAGCTCTGTGTTGTTTAAATGAAAGCTTGGTAGCAAGTGAATCTCTGATTTATCTGTATTGTTGGAATATTCACATATGTGTTTGTTTACTTTGTGTACTCCTTAAAGGTATTTACTTTTCTTGGTAGGTGTATCAGGTGACAGTAAACAGAGCTCAGTTTGTCTTAAATAGAAAATGAATTTATTGGTACATTAAAAAAATTTTTTTATTTTTACTTTATTTTACTTTATAATACCGTATTGGTTTTGCCATACATTGACGTGAATCCACCACGGGTGTATACGAGCTCCTAATCCTGAATCCCCCTCCCACCTCCCACCCCATATCATCTCTCTGGATCATCCCCATGCACCAGCCCCAAGCATCCTGTATTCTGTATCGAACATAGGCTGGCACTTAGTTTCTTACATGGTAGTATACATGTTTCAATGCCACTCTCCCAAATCATCCCACCCTCTCCCTCTCCCTCTCCCTCTCCTTCTCCCTCAGAGTCCAAAAGTCTGTTCTATACATCTGTGTCTCTTTTGCTGTCTCGCATACAGGGTCATCATTACCATCTTTCTAAATTCCATATGTATGTGTCAGTATACTGTATTGGTGTTTTTCTTTCTGGCTTACTTCACTCTGTATAATAGGTTCCAGTTTCATCCCCCTCATTAGAACTGATTCAAATGTATTCTTTTTAATGGCTGAGTAATACTCCACTGTGTATATGTACCACAGCTTTCTTATCCATTCATCTGCTGATGGACATCTAGGTTGCTTCCATGTCCTGGCTATTATAAACAGTGCTGCAATGAACATTGGGGTACATGTGTCTCTTTCAATTCTGGTTTCCTCGGTGTGTATGCCCAGCAGTGGGATTGCTGGGTCATAAGGCAGTTCTATTTGCAGTTTTTTAAGGAATCTCCACACTGTTCTCCATAGTGGCTGTACTAGTTTGCGTTCCCACCAGCAGTGTAAGAGGGTTCCCTTTTCTCCACACCCTCTCCAGCATTTATTGCTTGTAGACTTGTGGATCGCAGCCATTCTGACTGGTGTGAAATGGTATCTCATTGTGGTCTTTATTTGCATTTCTCTGATAATGAGTGATGTTGAGCATCTTTTCATGTGTTTGTTAGCCATCCGGATGTCTTCTCTGGAGAAATGTCTGTTTAGTTTTTGGCCCATTTTTTGATTGGGTCGTTTATTTCTCTGGAATTGAGCTGCATGAGTTGCTTGTATATTTTTGAGATTAGTTGTTTGTCAGTTGCTTCGTTTGCTATTATTTTCTCCCATTCAGAAGCCTGTCTTTTTACCTTGGTTATAGTTTCCTTTGTTGTGCAGAAGCTTTTAATTTTAATTAGATCCCATTTGTTTATTTTTGCTTTTATTTCGAGTATTCTGGGAGGTGGATCATAGAGGATCCTGCTGTGATTTATGTCGGAAAGTGTTTTGCCTATATTCTCTTCTAGGAGTTTTATAGTTTCTGGTCTTACATTTAGATCTTTAATCCATTTTGAGTTTATTTTTGTGAGTGGTGTTAGAGAGTGATCTAGTTTCATTCTTCTACAAGTGGTTGATCAGTTTTTCCAGCACCACTTGTTAAAGAGATTGTCTTTACTCCATTGTATATTCTTGCCTCCTTTGTCGAAGATAAGGTGTCCATAGGTGTGTGGATTTATCTCTGGGCTTTCTATTTTGTTCCATTGATCTATATTTCTGTCTTTGTGCCAGTACCATACTGTCTTGATGACTGTGGCTTTGTAGTAGAGCTTGAAGCCAGGCAGGTTGATTCCTCCAGTTCCATTCTTCTTTCTCAAGATTGCTTTGGCTATTTGAGGTTTTTTTGTATTTCCATACAAATCTTGAAATTATTTGTTCTAGTTCTGTGAAAAATACCGCTGGTAGCTTGATAGGGATTGCATTGAATCTATAGATTGCTTTGCGTAGTATACTCATTTTCACTATATTGATTCTTCCGATCCATGAACACGGTATATTTCTCCATCTATTAGTGTCCTCTTTGATTTCTTTCATCAGTGTTTTATAGTTTTCCATATATAGGTCTTTAGTTTCTTTAGGTAGATATATTCCTAAGTATTTTATTCTTTTCGTTGCAATGGTGAATGGAATTGTTTCCTTAATTTCTTTTTCTACTTTCTCATTATTAGTGTATAGGAATGCAAGGGATTTCTGTCTGTTGATTTTATATCCTGCAACTTTACTATATTCATTGATTAGCTCTAGTAATTTTCTGGTGGAGTCTTTAGGATTTTCTGTGTAGAGGATCATGTCATCTGCAAACAGTGAGAGTTTTACTTCTTCTTTTCCAATTTGAATTCCTTTTATTTCTTTTTCTGCCCTGATTGCTGTGGCCAAAACTTCCAGAACTATGTTGAATAGTAGCGGTGAAAGTGGGCACCCTTGTCTTGCTCCTGACTTTAGGGGAAATGCTTTCAGTTTTTCACCATTGAGGATAATGTTTGCTGTGGGTTTGTCAAATATAGCTTTTATTATGTTGAGGTATGTTCCTTGTATTCCTACTTTCTGGAGAGTTTGTATCATAAATGGATGTTGAATTTTGACAAAGGCCTTCTCTGCATATATTGAGATAATCATATGGCTTTTATTTTTCCGTTTGTTAATGTGGTGAATTACATTGATTGATTTGTGGATATTGAAGAATCCTTGCATCCCTGGGATAAAGCCCACTTGGTCATGGTGTATGATCTTTTTAATGTGTTGTTGGATTCTGATTGCTAGAATTTTGTTAAGGATTTTTGCATCTATGTTCATCAGTGGTATTGGCCTGTAGTTTTCTTTTTTGGTGACATCTTTGTCAGGTTTTGGTATTAGGGTGATGGTGGCCTCATAGAATGGGTTTGGAAGTTTACCTTCCTCTGAAATTTTCTGGAAGAGTCTCAGTAGGATAGGTGTTAGCTCTTCTCGAAATTGTTGGTAGAATTCAGCTGTGAAGCCGTCTGGACCTGGGCTTTTGTTTGCTGGAAGATTTCTGATTACAGTTTCAATTTCCGTGCTTTGATGGGTCTGTTAAGGTTTTCTATTTCTTCTTGGTTCAGTTTTGGAAAGTTGTACTTTTCTAAGAATTTGTCCATTTCTTCCACGTTGTCCATTTTATTGGCATATAATTGCTGATAGTAGTCTCTTATGATCCTTTGTATTTCTGAGTTGTCTGTTGTGATCTCTCCATTTTCATTTCTAATTTTATTGATTTGATTTTTCTCTCTTTGTTTCTTGATGAGTCTGGCTAATGGTTTGGCAATTTTATTTATCCTTTCAAAGAACCAGCTTTTTGCTTTCTTGATTTTTGCTATGGTCTCTTTCGTTTCTTTTGCATTTATTTCTGCCCTAATTTTTAAGATTTCTTTCCTTCTACGAACTCTGGGGTTCTCCATTTCTTCCTTTTCTAGTTGCTTTAGGTGTACAGTTAGGTTATTTATTTGACTTTTTTCTTGTTTCTTGAGGTATGCCTGTATTGATATGAACTTTCCTCTTCAGACTGCTTTGATAGTGTCCCACAGGTTTTGGGTTGTTGTGTTTTCATTTTCATTCGTTTCTATGCATATTTTGATTTCTTTTTTGATTTCTTCTGTGATTTATTGGTTATTCAGAAGCGTGTTGTTCAGCCTCCATATGTTGGAATTTTTAATAGTTTTTCTCTTGTAATTGAGATCTAATCTTAATGTATTATGGTCAGAAAAGATACTTGGAATGATTTCGATTTTTTTGAATTTATCAAGGTTAGATTTATGGCCCAGGATGTGATCTATCCTGGAGAAGCTTCCATGAGCACTTGAGAAAAAAGGTGAAATTCATTGTTTTGGGGTGAAATGTCCTATAGATATCAGTTAGGTCTAATTGGTCTATTGTATCATTTAAAGTTTGCGTTTCTTTGTTAATTTTCTGTTTGGTTGATCTGTCCATAGATGTGAGTGGGGTATTAAAGTCTCCCACTATTACTGTGTTATTGTTAATTTCCCCTTTCATACTTGTTAGCATTTGTCTTACATATTGCGGTGCTCCTATGTTGGGTGTATATATATTTATAATTGTTATATCTTCTTCTTGGATTGATCCTTTGATCATTATGTAGTGGCCTTCTTTGTCTCTTTTCACAGTCTTCACTTTAAAGTCTATTTTATCGGATATGAGTATAGCTACTCCTGCTTTCTTTTGGTCTCTATTTGCGTGGAATATCTTTTTCCAGCCCTTCACTTTCAGTCTGTATGTGTCCCTTGTTTTGAGGTGGGTCTTTTGTAGGCAGCATATATAGGGGTCTTGTTTTTGTATCCATTCAGCCAGTATTTGCCTTTTGGTTGGGGCATTCAACCCATTTACGTTTAAGGTAATTATTGATAAGTATGATCCTGTTGCCATTTACTTTATTGTTTTGGGTTCGGGTTTATATGCCCTTTTTATGTTTCCTGTCTAAAGAATATCCTTTAGCATTTGTTGGAGAGCTGGTTTGGTGGTGCTGAATTCTCTCAGTTTTCGCTTATCTGTAAAGCTTTTGATTTCTCCTTCATATTTGAATGAGATCCTTGCTGGGTACAGTAATCTGGGCTGTAGGTTATTTTCTTTCATCACTTTAAGTATGTCTTGCCATTCCCTCCTCGCCTGAAGAGTTTCTATTGAAAGATCTGCAGTTATCCTTATGGGAATCCCCTTGTGTGTTATTTGTTGTTTTTCCCTTGCTGCTTTTAATATTTGTTCTTTGTGTTTGGTCTTTGTTAATTTGATTAATATATGTCTTGGGGTGTTTCGCCTTGGGTTTATCCTGTTTGGAACTCTGGGTTTCTTGGACTTGGGTGATTATTTCCTTCCCCATTTTAGGGAAGTTTTCAACTATTATCTCCTCAAGTATTTTCTCATGGTCTTTCTTTTTGTCTTCTTCTTCTGGGACTCCCATTATTCGAATGTTGGAGCGTTTCATATTGTCCTGGAGGTCTCTGAGATTGTCCTCATTTCTTTTAATTCGTTTTTCTTTTTTCCTCTCTGATTCATTTATTTCTACCATTCTATCTTCTATTTCACTAATCCTATCTTCTGCCTCCGATATTCTACTATTTGTTGCCTCCAGAGTGTTTCTGATCTCTTTTATTGCATTATTCATTGTATATTGACTCTTTTTTATTTCTTCTAGGTCCTTGTTAAACCTTTCTTGCATCTTCTCAATCCTTGTCTCCAGGCTATTTATCTGTGATTCCATTTTGATTTCAAGATTTTGGATCATTTTCACTATCAATATTCGGAATTCTTTCTCAGGTAGATTCCCTATCTCTTCCTCTTTTGCTTGGTTTGGTGGGCTTTTCTCCTGTTCCTTTACCTGCTGGGTATTCCTCTGTCTCTTCATCTTGGTTATATTGCTGCGTTTGTGGTGGCCTTTCTATATTCTGGGAATTTGTGGAGTTCTCTTTATTACGGAGTTTCCTCTCTGTGGGTGGGGTTATATCAGTGGTTTGTCAAGGTTTCTTGGTTAGGGAGGCTTGTGTTGGAGTTCCGGTGGGTGGAGCTGGATTTCTTCTCTCTGGAGTGCTATGAAGTGTCCAGTAATGGGTTATGAGATGTCAATGAATTTGGAGTAATTTTGTGCTGCCTGTATATTGAGGCTCAGGGGTGTGTTCCTGTGTTGCTGGAGAATTTGAGAGGTATGTCTTGCTCTGGAACTTGTTGGCCCTTGGGTGGTGCTTGGTTTCAGTGTAGGTATGGAGGCGTTTGATGAGCTCCTATCGATTAATGTTCCCTGGATTCAGGATTTCTCTGATGTTCTCAGGATTTGGACTTAAGTCTCCTGCTTCTGGTTTTCAGTTTTATTTTTACAATAGCCTCAAGGCTTCACCATCTATACAGCACTGATGATAAAACATCTAGGTTAAAGATGAAAGGTTTCTCCACATTGAGGGACACCCAGAGAGGTTCACTGAGTTACATGGAGAAGAGAAGAGTGAGGGGGTAGTTAGAGGTGACTGGGATGAGATGAGGAGGGATCAAAAGAGGAGAGAGCAAGCTAGCCAGTAATCACTTCCTTATGTGTGCTCCACAGTCTGGACCGCTCAGAGGTGTTCACGAAATTATACAGGGAAGAGGAGAGAGAGGAAGTAGATGGAGGTGGCCAGGAGGATAAAAGAGGGAAATGAAAAGAAGAAAGACAGATCCGGCCAGTAACCAGTTCCCTAAGTGTTCTCCACCGTCTGAAACACACAGAGATTCACAGAGTTGGGTAGAGAAGAGAAGGGGGCGGGAAGAGACAGAGGCCACCTGGTGGAGAAAAAGGAGAGTCCAAAGGAGGAGAGAGTGGTCAAACCAGTAATCTCGCTCTCAGGTAAAATTGGGTACTGAAGATTGGGTTTTTAAATGGACAAAATTGACAACAAATACCAAAAAGGAAAGATTAAAAATCTGGAGTAGAGATTGGATTTTCAAGTATACAATATTAAAGAAAAGAAGAAGAAGGAAAAAAAAAAAAGCCACAAGAATTATTAAAAAACAACAACATCAACCACAAAAAGACTATATATGGCATTTGCTTTAAAAATGGGGTCTTTTTTTTTGAAAAGTAGTAGTAGGTTATAAAAATAAAAATTAAAGAAATAGAGGACTTAAAAATTTAAGAAAGTTAAAAAAAAAAAGAAAAAAAAACCTTCACGCAACAACATCAACACACACACACACACACACATAAAGAATGATTGTAAAAATAGTAAAGATATATCTGGCCCTTTCTCTGGTGTTGTGGGCAGTGTGGATCACTTCCAAGGCGGTTCCCTCTGCTTAACTTCTTCTGTTTGCTGGTTTCTTCAGTGTCTGATTTCCGTCTTGACACAGGGAGGGTGGTGGTGGACACTTTTTTTTTTTTTTTTAGGCTCACTTGTTCAGTCGCACTGTAGGGAGGGAGG
Source organism: Cephalophus harveyi (assembly GCA_006410635.1). Classification (NCBI taxonomy): domain Eukaryota; kingdom Metazoa; phylum Chordata; class Mammalia; order Artiodactyla; family Bovidae; genus Cephalophus; species Cephalophus harveyi. Next base: position 812,328 of record SJYT01064460.1, on the reverse strand, counting down.
GATGCTTAAAACAAATATTACTGGCATGTGCTTGCAGTGTCTCATCCACGCTGGGCTTGCCCCTGCTCGTGGTGCACACTGCTCAGGCTCTAAGTTGCTCTGCCGGGGAACCGTCCTAGGCCGGCTCTAGGCTTCATGCACCTCCCCGGTCTAAGCCGGTCAGGCTTGGCGTTCAGGTAGCCTTCAGAGGTGCAGATTTGGTTTGGCCTGTGTTTTGTGCCCTTCCCAGGTCCGAGTAGCTCAGGAGTTTGGCGAGAGCAGTTGCTTCGCCTTTCCCTGCTGCTCAGTTTTCTGGGTGTACCGCTGGCGTTCCTTCTCAGGTGGATGATGACTGTCCAGAACCCCCAGAAGTCTTAGTTAGCAAAGAAGCCTGCTTGCATTTTGGTAGGTAATGTCTCTCTTGGGCTGCGATTGCCTGCTTCCAGCCCCTAAGGCTCTGGCTGCCTGTCACCGGAGGGGGATGTTCTGCAGCTGGCTATTTTCGTTCTGTCCTTTGTTCTGTGCGTGGTCCTGATGGTGTCTTATGTTCGAGCATTTCACGTGGTAGCTATCCCACAGTCTGGATTGCTAGCCCAAGTTAGTTCGCTCAGGTCATGCGCAGGGCGTTCTGCCCGATTCTTAAAAAGCACTGCAGTCCGCGCTTCCCGCGTCTCCCTGCCCAGCTCCCACTTGCTAGTGGCAGATGCAGGCGTCTGCGCTGCTTTTCAACTGGGGGAGTTACTGTTGGGCTCGTAATCTGTTGGTTTTAATTATTTATTTATTTTTCCTTCCTGTTATGTTGCCCTCTGTGTTTCCAAGGTTCACCCCAGACTCGGCAGCGAGAATGTTTCCTGGTGTTTGGAAACCTCTCTTCTTATGAGTGTCTTCCCGGGACGGGACTCCCTTTCTGGGACGGAGCTCCCTCCCTACCTCCTTTGTCTCTTTTTTCATCTTTTATATTTTTTCCTACCTTTTTTTGAAGCCAATGATCTGCTTTTCTGGGTGTTTCATGTCCTCTGCCAGCATTCAGAAGTTGTTTTGTGGAATTTACTCAGCATTGAAATGTTCTTTTGATGAATTTGTGAGGGACAAAGTGGTCTCCCCGTCCTATTCCTCTGCCATCTTAGGACCGCCCCCCCCCCCATTGGTACATTTTACATGGCAACCCACTCTAGTATTCTTGCGTGGAAAATCCCATGGAGAGAGGAACCCGGTAGGCTACAGTCCATGGGGTCGCAAAGAGTCAGACACGACTGAGCGACTTCACTCTGGGTCCAGTTTAAGGCTGTTTAAAGGCTCCAGTGATGTCACCAGGGCCTGATTTCTCTCTCTCAATTATGAGAACCTCTTCTTCTGTACTTGTTTTGTTCTTAGTTGGGATTTTTCCTAATAGTGAAATGGAAGTTATTGCACTGAATATCGCAGTCCCTTGTTCAAGTATAGTGAAAGAGTATCTCTGCTTCTGGATAATTTAAACAAAAGTCCATTTTGAACAGTTTATTGGTTTGTGATGTTTATTTGTTATGTATTAAATTCCTGTATTCATTAGTGTAAGTTTCTGGGCTATTTAGATTGCTCAAACAGCTAATATAGGATAGGGATATTGCCAAAGAAATCTTTTTTTATTTTATTAGAAACTCTATCTTTGAAATGAGTGTTATTTCAGAGAATGGATGTGATAGCTCTTTTGTAATATGATTGGAGAATTGTTGTAACAATTGTAACATCATTATAACAGTGATATTTACAAGAGTTGTACCTTTTTTGTACATATGAAACATTTTAAAGTGAGAAAAGCACTTCTAACTAGCTGTAAGTGATGTAGAAAACTATTTTATTTAAAATAGTTATCCAGTAAATGGATTCCTTGCAAAACTCTTTTTTCTTAATTCTAAGAGATTTATAAATAATTCTCTTAGCTCTTCCTTATGTATGATCTTGTCATCGAAATGGTAATTTGGCTCCTGGCTTTGTTAGCATTATTTTTGGTTTGCTATTTTGCTGCCTTGGACAGAAATTGTAGGACAATGTTAAATGATATTGGTGGTGTCTGGTATTTGGCATCCTATCCTGCTTTTAGTGGGAATGACTTTAGTGTATTTAGTGCTTATTTTTGGTTATCCAATGAAGTCACCATGTGGAGGATCTCACTAAACATATGGAGAGATTTTCTTATGTTAATAAAGCCATTAATTTTTGAGTGATGGTAGGTGATTCTCATAAAATGCTGTTGAATCAGTTTTGCAAATATGCAGCTGGCTCACAGAACATCTCCTTGGTTAATGCTTTCCCAGTAGAGACTGCCCCTTATTTATGAGTACAGTAATGTCATACAGTGTGCATCCTCTATACCCAACACAACATTTTAACAAAATGATATGCAGAGAAAGTTCTTAGGTATATTCTAAATGCAACTTTGGTAGAATATGAAATTCAACTGTAGATGTTTTATGAATCTACAGAAGTTATCAGCAAAGATTTCACTGTTGCTGGAATAAGAGAATATTAAAACATTCAAAGCAACTGTTTATTATTAGCTATGTGAATTATCAGGAAGCTATGTTTTAACATTTTATATCTTTTAATAGTTTGGTGAATATATAGATTTTTTTATAGGGTTTTAGTTACTACATAAAAAATAGTTAGAGGTTTTAGGTTGACATAGGTTGTTATCTGACTCTTCATGACCCCATGGACTCACCAGGCTCCTTTGTCCATGGAATTTTCCAGGCAAGAATACTGGAGTGAGTTACCATTTCCTACTTCAGGGAGGTTGATGTATAATGCATTATCACTGTTATTTTAGCGCAGAACATCTAAATTTTAGGAAGGAATGATGTTATGCACTTAATGTCTGTGTTTAATTTGAATTTTTGTACCTTTGAGATTGTCTATTTGTAAAGTCTGGGGAGGCCTTACAAATAGCTGTAAAAGGAAGAGAAGTGAAAAGCAAAGGAGAAAAGGAAAGATATAAGCAACTGAATGCAGAGTTCCAAAGAATAGCAAGGAGAGATAAGAAAGCCTTCCTCAGCGATCATTGCAAAGAAAGAGAGGAAAACAACAGAATGGGAAAGACTAGAGATCTCTTCAAGAAAATTAGAAATACCAAGGGAACATTTCATGAAAGATGGGCTCGATAAAGGACAGAAATGGTATGAACCTAACAGAAGCAGAAGATATTAAGAAGGGTTGCAAGAATACACAGAACTGTACAAAAAAGATCTTCATGACTCAGATAATCACCATGGTGTGATCACTCACCTAGAGCCAGACATCCTGGAATGTGAAGTCAAGTAGGCCTTAGGAAGCACCATTACGAACAAAGCTAGTGGAGGTGATAGAATTCCAGTTAAACAATTTCAAATCCTGAAAGATGATGCTGTGAAAGTGCTGCACTCAATATGCCAGCAAATTTGGAAAACTCAGCAGTGGCCACAGGACTGGAAAAGTCAGTTTTCATTCCAATTCCAAAGAAAGGCAACACCAAAGAATGCTCCAACTACTGCACAATTGCACTCATCTCACATGCTAGTAAAGTAATCCTCAAAATTCTCCAAGCCAGGCTTCAGCAGTACTAGAACCATGAACTTCCAGATGTTCAAGCTTGTTTTAGAAAAGGCAGAGGAACCAGAGATCAAATTGCCAACATCTGCTGGATCATGGAAAAAGCAAGAGAGTTCCAGAAAAACATCTATTTCTGGTTTATTGACTATGCCAAAGCCTTTGACTGTGTGGATACAATGAATGGTGGAAAATTCTGAGAGAGGTGGGAATACCAGACCACCTGACCTGCCTCTTGAGAAATCTGTGTGCAGGTCAGGAAGCAACAGTTAGAACTGGACATGGAACGACAGACTGGTTTCAAATAGGAAAAGGAGTATTTCAAGGCTGTATATTGTCACCCTGCTTATTTAATTTATATGCAGAGTACATCATGAGAAACTCTGGGCTGGAAGAAACACAAGCTGGAATCAAGATTGCTGGGAGAAATATCAATAACCTCAGATATGCAGATGACACCACCATTATGGCAGAAAATGAAGAGGAACTAAAGACCTTCTTGATGAAAGTGAAAGAAGAGAGTGAAAATGTTGGCTTAAAGCTCAACATTCAGAAAATGAAGATCATGGCATCTGGTCCCATCACTTCATGGGAAATCGATGGGGAAACAGTGGAAACAGTGTCAGACTTTATCTTTTGGGGAACCAAAATCACTGCAAATGGTGATTGCTACCATGAAATTAAAAGACGCTTACTCCTTGGAAGGAAAGTTATGACCAACCTAGATAGCATAATAAAAAGCAGAGACATTACTTTGCCGACTAAGGTCCGTCTAGTCAAAGCTATGGTTTTTCCAGTGGTCATGTATGGATATGAGAGTTGGACTGTGAAGAAAGCTGAGCACCGAAGAACTGATACTTTTGAACTGTGGTGTTGGAGAAGACTCTTGAGAGCCCCTTGGACTGCAAGGAGATCCAACCAGTCCATTCTAAAGGAGATCAGTCCTGGGTGTTCATTGGAAGAACTGATGCTAAAGCTGAAACTCTGATACTTTGGCCACCTGATGTGAAGGGTTGACTCATTTGAAAAGACCCTGATGCTGGGAGGGATTGGGGGTAGGAGGAGATGGGGACGACCGAGGATGAGATGGTTGGATGGCATCACTGACTCAATGGACATGAGTTTGAGTAAACTCTGGGAGTTGGTGATGGACAAGGAGGCCTGGAGTGCCATGATTCATGGGGTCTCAAAGAGTCAGACACGACTGAGTGACTGAACTGAACTGAACTGACTGAAATTGTCTATAGTAATAATAGCAAATATCTCAGATTATGATACCAGAATTATGTATTTCATAAAATAAATTGTGTGATTTAATCTTGACATTTAAAGAACTAGGTGATGCATTTTCCTATCCTGAATCATTTTTAAGTAGTTAGTTAACTTTTATAATTCAACTTTTATAATTTTCTGTTCAACCATCTTTTCCTATTGAATTTTGAATCAATATCTCAGGGTTTTGTTGTGGTTAGCAGCGGCTAGACTGAGGGGTCCCATATGTATGGTTTGAAGCTGAACAAAGGTATGTAATGGCTAATACTGAAGGAGAAATCATCCAGGTTTTCTTATCAGCTTGCTCAGATATAGGCAGAAGGGAAAGAAGAAATAGTGAGGCTTTAAAAGCTATCAACAAACATCAAAAAATAGAGTCAAATTTTTTATCTTAGTGGAGTGTACAGGAAGGAATACAATAATAAATGATAGAGTATTAGTTTGTAAGTTTTACACTTGAGGAGAGAAGCATTTGATTTTGGATGATTCTACAGAAGGCAGGTGGCACTAGTGGTAAAGAACCTGCCTGCCAATGCAAGTGACATAAAAGACGTGGGTTCGATCCCTGGGTCAGGAAGATCTTCTGGAGGAGAGCATGGCAACCCACTCTGGTATTCTTGCCTGGGGTATCCCCATGGACAGAGGAGCCTGACAGGCTACAGTCCATAGGGTCGCAAAGAGTTGGACACAACTGAAGCGACTTAGTGCACACATGCACCTACGGAAGTCATAGTCACCTTGAGGTTCTGTATGATTTTGTGTCTGGCCTACAACTTAGCTGCAGGCAGATTTTGATAGTAGCTGCATTTCTCCAGGCTGGGTGGATTACAGATCTTTGTTCTTGAGAGAATGATTCCAATGTATATGGAATTTAATTTTTAAAATTTCTGTGGAGAATGAAAATTTGAAACCCATTGTTGGAAACTTTAGCTACATTCAAGGTAAGATAAGGGCCATTATTTGGTGTGGTACAAACTTGAATTGATTTCAAATGAGAAATGGAAATCAGAATTAATTTATTCTATCATGGCAACAAGTGTAAATGGTTTAAATTCATATGAAAGGCAAAGGCTTTGGGTTATAATAAATAAACTAAAATACTGCTTTTTTAGAGGCACACACAAACAAAGATGTGTAATGGCTATAAAAGAAAGAATGGACAAGAATATATCAGGAAAGCAGAAATAGAAAATAAAATGAGTGACTATATTAATTTCCTACAAAATACAATTTAAGGCAAAAACATTCAAGATGATCTTGAAGCAAAGGCAGCTTTCTCTCTGGGCCTGAATCAGCAGGAGGAAGTGCCACCTGCAACAGAGATTTGAAATTATATGTATAGTAGAAGTAGAACTACCTCTCTGCAAGAATAGCAGGATTGTTTTTCCATATTGAAGCACATCTCCCTTTAGTGTTTTGCTTATAACCTGTTAAGTTGGTGGAAGTATTCAATTAGGTAAATACTATAGCTAGAACTGGACATGGAACAACAGACTGGTTCCAAATAGGAAAAGGAGTACGTCAAGGCTGTATATTGTCACCTTGCTTATTTAACTTATGTGTAGAGTACATCATGAGAAATGCTGGACTGGAAGAAACACAAGCTGGAATCAAGATTGCTGGGAGAAATATCAATAACCTCAGATATTCAGATGACACCACCCTTATGGCAGAAAGTGAAGAGGAACTAAAGAGCCTCTTGATGAAAGTGAAAGAGGAGAGTGAAAAAGTTGGCTTAAAGCTCAACATTCAGAAAACGAAGATCATGGCATCTGGTCCCATCACTTCATGGGAAATAGGTGGGGAAACAGTGGAAACAGTGTCAGACTTTATTTTTCAAAGGAATGATGCTGAAGCTGAAACTCCAATTTTTTGGCCACCTGATGTGAAGAGTTGACTAATTGGAAAAGACTCTGATGCTGTGAAGGATTAGGGGTAGGAGGAGATGGCAATAACAGAGGATGAGATGGCTGGATGACATCACCGACTCGATGGACATGAGTCTGGGTGAACTCCAGGAGTTGGTGATGGACAGGGAGGCCTGGCGTGCTGCGATTCATAGGGTCACAAAGAGTCAGACATGACTGAACGACTGAACTAAACTGAACTGCTAGGTAAAGAGAAAGAACCAGCCTTTTCTTCAGACAAATATATCCATTTGTTGGGTTTAGTCCTATTCATAACTGCTTTCAGGTTTTCAAAAAATTTCACATCATTATTTCTCTCATTATCAGCTTTATGTACAAAATGACATCTTTTTATTCTACCCATGAATGCAGAAAATTTAAGAGATTTTTACTGACAATGTAAATGGTTGGAGTACATATAAAATGGCAATCTGCAGCAGCTATGTTTAATAGGGTTTTTAAAACATTTTTACTTGAAGGGACCATTACATGTTAGGTATATAACATTTCCTATCTCTCTTACTTACTTTTTTTTTTGAGATACATCTCTCAGTGGATAGGGAAAGATATGTGTAGATGAATGGTGAGAGATGGAGTGAATAGTACTCTGGGTATCTCATGCTGCAGTATAGACCCAGTGGAAGGATTATTACCCACATTTTTAGTTCATGATTTTTAAGAAGAGAGCATCATAGGGAAGTATTGAAGTCATCCTTCTCTTTCAGGTTTGCTCTGTCTACCTTGAAACTTGTAGAAATTCCTGTTAGATTCTAATGATATGTTTTCTCTGAATCTGACTACTCAATGATGATTTTATTTTTCCTTAAAAATGTCTGCTTGAGAAGTATTATTGTTTATGAAGTCCTTGGTAACTTTATTAAGACTAGTAGGTAGGTGTAGTTCCTCTCCCCACCTCCCCATGAATTGTCTGCTTAGATTTTCAAAATTAAATGGTTGTGTATACTTTTATAATGGCTAGCTCAGTATTTAATGGAAGGAACAGTTGTTCTTTAATTCAGGGTACTCAGTACAGAAAAAGATACTGTCGTGTCTGCTCTTTAATTTTTTTAAAATTCATTCAGAAGAGAAACAAATGCGTTTAACCAAAACAACCAACCCTGTTTTATATGAAATGACCTTTTTTCCATAATTTGAATTTCATAGGCACATCAATTTCCCACATCTAGTTGATTAAAGATTTTTATTGTATGTTCTACAAAGCCATTTCCATTTGGGCTTTTTTCTTTATGGAGGACTTTGTGGCCCCATTTTTCTTTAGCAAGCAAAGGGGTGCAAGTAAGGTGAGACTGGTGGTGGCGGCATTTACTGTTTAGTCACTGGTCGTCCTCAGCAGGTAACATCAGAGCTGGTGTCTGTTCACCTGTACCATACCCCACCATAGTGGACCGTCTGATCCCTTTCAAATATTTATTGTGACCAACTGAGACATTTGGTAACTCTTATCTTGGACATGCCTTAAAATATACAGAAAGACATGAGATGTGTGAGGAATAAAGCAGAAATAGAAGTTATAACCTTAGGATTTTCTTGGACTTCCCCAACAGGATTATGATTTGATTCTTATTCTTTAAGGCCTAATAAAGATGATTTATTGACTTCTCTGTCTCAACCAACTCTTAGCCATTACTACCTTAGCCTTTGGGGGAAAAAAGTGAAAGTGTTAGTTGCTCAGTTGTGTTCAACTCTTTGAAACTCATGGTCTTTAGCCCACCAGGCTCCTCTAATCATGGAATTCTCCAGTTAAGAATACTGAAGTGTTTGCCATTCTCTTCTCCAGGGGATCCTCCTGACCCAGGGATTGGACCTGGATCTCCTGCATTGCAGGCAGATTCTTTACTGTCTGAGCCACCAGGGAAGCCCACCTTATCCTCAACTACACTGTTATTTCCTTCCACAGCCTCTCCATCATTTTGTATTAGATCAGGGGCTTATGTCGTATCGTAGTTTTGGAGCATTTTCTTTTAGTGCATTTGTGCAGAAACCTTAACTATCCTTTATACAGCTTTTGAAGACTGATGGCCAGCCTGGGTAATATCTTGGACTTTAAATACTTTTTACTTGTGTGTGTGTTCAGTCACTCAGTTGTGTCTGTCTCTTTGTGACTCCATGAACTGTAGCCCACCAGGCTCCTCAGTCCATGGAATTTTTCAGGCAAGAATACTGGAGTGAGTTGCCATTTCCTTCTCCAGGGGATCTTCCCAATCCAGCGATTGAACCCACGTCTCTTGTGTTTCTTGCATTGCAAGCAGATTCTTTGCTACTGTGCTGCCTAAAAAGTTTCACCTAAACACTTGGACTCTTAAAACTATCATAGACTATACTAAACTATCTGTTTTAGAAGGAAATTGGACGGGAACTACAACTTGCCTGCTGAAAGTGTCAGGAATTCTTCTTTTTTTAAAATATAAATTTACTTATTTTAATTGGAGGTTAATTACTTTACAATATTATATTGGTTTTGCCATACATCAACATGAATCTGCCACAGGTATACACATGTTCACCATCCTGAACCCCTCTCCCTTCTCCCTCCCCATACAATCCCTCTGGGTCGTTCCAGTGCACCAGCCTCAAGCATCCAGTATTGAATTCTTCTATAGAAGTCCTTTTAGCAATCACAGAATAATAGCTCAAGCATAAGGAGATTTGATACATATGAGGAGGGTGTGATATTCTCTCCCTGGTTTAAAAGTCTCATGTCCCACAGGAAATATTGTCTCTTTTAACTACTTAAGGAATAACTTCCAGGATCCCTACAAGGGACATGCCTGATACAAATGATAAAGCCATGGTGACCCCATTATGTATTTGTAGTTCTCCAAGTGCAATTACATCTTACTAATCAGGCAGCATGTAAGAATTGTTGCCTAGCAATCCAGTGGACTTACTCTTTTCAGGTTATTGGAGGCAGGGAACTTTTCAGGGTTATTGGAGCTAGAGGGAAAGGGTTTTTATTAATCCTTTGCCTATGGTCTGTTCCTTGCACTTTGGCTAGCATGTTCACATAGACAGGGACAATTGACACACTTTATGACCACTAGTATTGCATTATTCAAGGGGCATTACTATTCACTTTCTACCTTAATTAACTGGAATAATCTTTTGAAAAATTAGTTTTGTAGGGCCTCTGTTCAGTTCAGTTCAGTCGCTCAGTGGTGTCCGACTCTTTGCGGCCCCATGAGTCGCAGCACGCCAGGCCTCCCTGTCCATCACCAACCCTCAGAGTTCACTCACACTCATGTCCATCGAGTTGGTGTTGCCATCCAGCCATCTCATCCTCTGTCATCCCGCCATCTCATCCTCTGTCATCCCCTTCTCCTCCTGCCCCCAATTCCTCCCAGCATCAGAGTCTTTTTGCATGAGTCAACTCTTCGCATGAGGTGGCCAAAGTACTGGAGTTTCAGCTTTAACATCATTCCTTCCAAAGAAATCCTAGGGCTGATCTCCTTTAGAATGACTGGTAGGGCCTACCATACTTTTAATTCTGTAAAAGTGAAAGTGAAAGTCACTAAGTCATGTCTGACTCTTTGTGACCCTATATAGTCTGTGGAATTCTCCAGGCCAGAATACTGGAATGGGTAGCCTTTCCCTTCTCCAGGGGATCTTCCCAACCCAGGGATCGAACCCAGGTTTCCTGCATTGCAGGCAGATTCTTTAATTCTGTAGATCGCAGGTAGATTTACATCAGGGAAAAATACATGACAGGGTTTAGTAAATCAAACACGGTACAATGATTTTTTAAAATATCCTTTTATATCAAACATGTCTCTTTCATTTCAAAAAATATACTATTAGTAAACCAGGGGATCTAGGAAGTCTGAAGTTATAATCAAGATTTTACTTTATCTTCTTGGCTTGGGCTTTAAAAACACTGTTATTGCAGAAGTTACCTTATGGAGTTTCTTTATTTTTAATGGTAATTACAAAAAGACAGCAGAAGATATAGGTAAAGAAAGGCCACCTTATACTCATGCCTGCCTCCGCTCACTGACACACACACAAAGACATTTCTTGAGTGAGTGTAATCCCATTTATTCTTCATGAGAATAGTCACAAAAATATGGATTCTGAGGCTTGTATGCAACCTCAATTACCCAACCAGATGTCAGGGTCTCTCTATATATTTTAAACTGCATATTCAGCATCTGCTGAGATATCTAAGGCATCTCAAATCATCTATGTCCAAATCAGAAGTTTTGATTTCTCTTACCTGTCTTTCCCGTTCAGTCCAACAAACCAGTCACTAAATAGTACCAATTTCTTTTACCAAGGAACTTAGGAGTTTTAATTGATATTTCTATATGGTCTCTTCTGCATATAGCATTCAGAGATGTCTTTCTAAAATGAAATTAGATCATAATCAGATCATATACTTGTCTTGCTCAAAAGCTTCCAGTGATTTCCACCATTTTAAGAATAAAATTTATACATTCAGTCATAGTCAGTAAGGTCTTTAATAATATAGACCCAGCCCATCTCTTTAATTTTATTGTCTACCACTTTTTGCCATACTTACTCTTAAGTATTCTGGTGTTCTTTTAACATATCAAACTGGATAATCTGGTGAGAGGAGTACAGTTAGTAAGGACACTCCTGTACATTTATACCCTAGAGCAAACATGCTTTGGTTATCCTGGATGAGGTAAAGCTGCAGCAGATGATTCTTTGCTGCATAACTAGTATTGTGTAAAAGCAAGCCTTAAGCTCTTTCTTGTCCTTAGCACTCTCTCTTGTCCTTCACAGATTTAGTCCTGACCTACTTAACCTGACCTGTTTGATGTGATGAACTCTGAGCTTTCTCATATTTGACCTTCCTATTCTTTCTCCTGTTTATAATTTATTATAGATATTTGCACTCAAGGCAAGTTTCTTGAGTGTCCAACCAGTGCAGTTGCACAGAATCACATTCAGAAGGACCACATGCTTGATTTAATGCTCAACTGCTGTTATCTTGAAACTCAATACTGTTTGAACAAGCAATACCACATTTTCACTTTGCACTCACCTCAGAGTTGTCTTTATTAAGAGTACTAAATAAGTGGTCTTATTTGTGCCCCTTGTTTGGCATTGTTTTCAATGCTGTACTGGCTATATATATTCATGCTATATTGGCTCCCAGATTCTCCTGTTGGCTGTTTTAGCTTTCCATGATCCAGTCATCTCCCAAACTGTTTATGATCCAGTTTAGTCCCAGCTTCCTTTCACCAACATAGGTCCCAGGAACAGCACTCTATTAGCCTTGTCCTAGCCCTTGGCTCAAGACTTTTTTCCTTACATTTTGTGCATAATATTAGAGAAAATATTAAACACTTACTGTGTGCTAGTTACTACAGTTGTTAACTCCTTATTTTATGACTAAATCTATAACTCATTGAAACATTGTGAAAATAGCTCCACAAAAGGAAAATTGCAATAAAATTACTGAATAGTATGAATCAAAGTGTCATTCTCTTCATTATTTTTGGAATTAATGATTTGGTAATATTTTTGATAATTAACAGCTTCTGGATAGACTTCAAAATGGATCAGTAATAAGAATTACACTCTATGGTAAATGTAAAAGTTATTAAGGTTAGTGAAAATTTTTAGTAAAACTATTGAGTTAAAACTGTCTTTTAGTGGATAAAATAAAGATAGTTTACCAAAGAATTTTGAGCTCTAAGGATCTAGGGAAATCACATTTACTAATCTTTAACAAAATAAGTGAAAGAGAAGAGTGAAAAAGTTGGCTTAAAGCTCAACATTCAGAAAACGAAGATCATGGCATCTGGTCCCATCACTTCATAGAAAAATAGATGAGGAAACAGTGGAAACAGTGTCAGACTTTATTTTTTTGGGCTCCAAAATCATTGCAGATGGTGATTACAGCCATGAAATTAAAAGATGCTTGCTCCTTGGAAGGAAAGTTATGACCAACCTAGATAGCATATTGAAAAGCAGAGACATTACTTTGCCAACAAAGGTCTGTCTAGTCAAGGCTATGGTTTTTCCAGTGGTCATGTATGGATGTGAGAGTTGGACTGTGAAGAAAGCTGAGCACCAAAGAACTGATGTTTTTGAACTGTGGTGTTGGAGAAAACTCTTGAGAGTCCCTTGGACTGCAAGGATATCCAACCAGTCCGTTCTAAAGGAGATCAGTTCTGGGTGTTCTTTGGAAGGAACGATGCTAAAGCTGAAACTCCAGTACTTTGGCCACCTCATGCGAAGAGCTGACTCATTGGAAAAGACCCTGATGCTGGGAGGGATTGGGGGCAGGAGGAGAAGGGGACGACAGAGGATGAGATGGCTGGATGGCATCACTGACTCGATGGATGTGAGTCTGAGTGAACTCTGGAGTTGGTGATGGACAGGGAGGCCTGGCATGCTGCGATTCATAGGGTCGCAAAGAGTCGGACACGATTGAGTGACTTAACTGAACTGAACAAAATATACCCTTATGCTGATTAATTTTTCTCACAGTTATAGTTAAAACTGACAGTAATGCAAAGGTTCCATTTCATCATATACATAATTTCTTAGGGATGTTCCTTGTGAAGAACAACTTTCCTCATTTGTGTTTAGTTCTTTGGAGTAAATTGTATAAAAATGTAGAGTTCAAAATTAAACATGTGAGGAACACTTGCTTTTTGTATCTTGTTAAATGAGATTATGCATTTTGATTTGATTTCTTAAGAAATATCTTCTGTTTTACATAAACTTATGAGAGGGCTACCCTGATAACTCAGTTGGTAAAGAATCCACCTGCAATGCAGGAGACCCTGGTTCGATTTCTGCGTCAGAAAGATCTGCTGGAGAAGGGATAGGCTACCCAGTTAAGTGTTCTTGGACTTCCCTGGTGGCTCAGATGGTAAAGAATCTGTCTGCAACGGGGGAGACCTGGGTTTGATCCCTGGGTTGGGAAGATCCCCTGGAGTAAGGGAACGGCTACTCACTTCAGTATTCTGGCTTGGAGATTCCATGGACTAGTCCATGGGGTCACAAAGAGTTGGACATGACTGAGTGACTTTCACGTATGAGAACATGATCATGAGGAATGGTGAAAAATAAAAATAGGTGCATAACCTAAGCTATTTTCCCCTAAAAATTCATATTCTGTAACATATTTCCCCCCTTTATCATAAAATTTTAATTTTTTTTATAAGAAATATATCTTGAAAAGATCAGAGAAAAGACTTAGCTAAAAGTTAGAGGTTTCAGGATAAACTAAAGAAGTGGATAATACATTTGATCTGAAATTAGCTATCTAAATAATTTAGAGAAATTGTAATTCACAGGAAAGAATGTACACAATCATGATTAAAGCTTAAAAATGAAACTGTAACAGAATTCAAGAATGATTACAGTCTTCAGCACTTTGTGCATATCATTCAACAAGTGAATTTTAAGATGAAATCATCTGAAAAATCAGTTGTATAGCTATCCTTGCTTACTTTTTAAAAGAAGATACATACATAAGATTTATTTATTTTTAGCTTTCAGGTAACTGAAATTCACAAAAATGATGCCAAAGGAAATCAATCAATGCCTTCATGATTATTTTTCTAGACAATTCACAAATTATGTGATGGGAAAAAGGAAAATTATTGGTCATCTAAACTTTTCATCTTTATAGAAGGAAATGGGATGAGGAAACACATTATGACACACTAAAAGCCTAAAGTCAAAACCCCTGTGTTAATTTTACTCTAATTTAGAGTTGGAATTATTTGCTTGGGCTTCCCTGGTGGCTCAGCTGGTATAGAATTATTTGCTTTTGTAAATATCTTGTGGATTGATTCTTAAAGTTGTTATGTGGGGTATAGTTAATGGCTTTTGTAGAGTCAAGTCCCTGCTAGATGTATCTATAGGAACCAGAATATTAAAGGGTATGGGATGCTGTGTACCTACATGCTAAGCAAGGAATTCAAAGTATAATTATCAGCAGATGGGTTCTCATAAAGTGTTAAGAGATGATCTCAATTAGCATGTTCTCATTTGCCAAAATCAATGACATTTTGGGAAGCTATTCTGAATATATTTTGCAATTAAAAGAGAACAAGATTTTAAAATTTTACTAATTTTACCTGAATCCTTCAGTTCAGTTCCGTTCTGTCGCTCAGTCGTGTCTGACTCTTTGCGACCCCATGAATCACAGCACGCCAGGCCTCCCTGTCCATCACCAACTCCCAGAGTTCACTCAGACTCGTGTCCATCGAGTCAATGATGCCATCCAGCCATCTCATCCTTGGTCGTCCCCTTCTCCTCCTGCCCCCAATCCCTCCCAGCATCAGAGTCTTTTCCAATGAGTCAGCTCTTTGCATGAGGTGGCCAAAGTACTGGAGTTTCAGCTTTAGCATCATTCCTTCCTTATACCACTTTAATTATTTTCCCCCAGTTCTTTGTTATAATTTTGTTAAAAGAAATGGAGAATGTTTGGTGTAAGTGGGCCTCCCGTCTTTTATCTAGCTTAAGAGACTGTTAGAGAAACTGACCAACTAGCCTTTGAGAACTACTAGTTTCTGATGTTTCATCAGTTCTATTGCTTAAACCTTAAAAGTTTAAGTATACTTGGAGTACTCTTTCTGAGAATAAGACTGTGTTACTCTCCCTCAGTGAGGTTATAGTGGAAAGAATGGACTCAGTCACTGAATTTCCTAGCTATCTCTTAATAGAAAGAGAATGGGAAGTCGCTCAGTTGTGTCCGACTCTTTGCGACCCCATGGACTGTAGCCCACCAGGCTCCTCCGTTCATGGGATTTTCCAGGCGAGAGTACTGAAGTGGGTTGCCATTTCCTTCTTCAGGGGATCTTCCCCACCCAGGAATTGAACCCGGGTTTCCTGCATCGTAAGCAGACGCTTTACCGTTTGAGCCACCAGGGAAGTCAAAGTGATGTCGCTCAGTCGTGTCCAACTCTTTGCGACCCCATGGGCTGTAGCCCACCAGGCTCCTCCGTCCATGAGATTCTCCAGGCAAGAATACTGGAGTGGGGTGCCATTTCCTTCTCCAGGGGATCTTCCTGACCCAGGGATTGAACCTAGGTCTCCCTCATTGCAGGCAGATGCTTTACCCTCTGAGACACCATGATTTTTTACATCTCTTAATAGGTGATGCCTATTTATGGATGTATCAGCATATAAAGATTCTTCTCCAGAAGTGGCCCATCAGTTCAGTGTCTATTAAGTGATAGGTACTTTGTTAAATATTTTAAATATATCTTGTTGAATTCTTTCTAATTACTAAATATTAATATCTCTATTAATTCTTCTATATTAGGTATAAATTGGGGACCTTTCTTATTTTTTCACTATGTATATAGAGCTTCACTAGTGGCTCAGAGGGTAAAGAATCCACCTGCAATGTGGGAGACCTGGGTTCAATCCCTGGGTTGGGAAAATACCCTGGAGGAGGGCATGGCAACCCACTCCAGTATTCTTGCCCGGAGAATTCCACAATGGAGGAGCCTGGCAGGCTACAGTCCATGAGCTGACAAAGAATTGGACACTACTGAGCAAATTTCACTTTCATATAGAGATGTATTTATTAAAGTGGAATTCTAGATGTCAGGAGCATAGTATTGAGTTTTAAAAAGCCATTACAAAACAGAAAAACAGATTTAAAACTATTATACATATTTATATGCTTAGAAATCTTAAAAGATGTTTATCAAAATGTTTACAATGGTTAGTAATTTCTTGGTGCTAGGAGGAAGGAGGTGTGAGAATTCATGAATACATAATATTTTAAAAATAAACATGCCATTTTAATTTTAGTACAAAAAACTAAGGCCAGTGAACCTTATCGTTGACAAGTATATTTGACAAATATACCAAGCATATTTAAATATCTTTCTCATTAAAAGATAAATAGGGGCAATAGGGAAATTCTCTACCCCACCAAATATATGTATATATCAAACCATAAATTACATGGCTGTCAAAAAGAAGAGCTGCTGGGGATAGAGGATCTTGATCTATCAGATCCTCCCCTTTCATCTCAGGATTTTTTTTGAAGAGAAGGCACTTTATAGACTATTTATTAGTTGCGAAATGTGAATTTGTCTCCCATTTGTACACAATAGCCTAACTTCTTTACTTCTATGCTGCTATCAAGCCTCCTGTCTTATCTTTCTTCTTCTTTTTGACAACCTCTGTAACCTCCAAAACATTTATCTACTGGTTCTTTTTCTTCTGTGCCATAAAAATTTTTTCCAAAGAAAGATCAGTTATATGTTCCAGTTTTGATAGAATCATCTTTAACTTTGGCAGATTAGAGAACTTCCTCCATAAGTATAGCCATGCCTGAACTGTCTAAAGTGGGATCTCCCACTAATTAGGGCAAAGACCCAAACAGGATTCATCAGTTATTTGAATCTGCTAAGAAATTTTATACCTTTATTTTGTCTTTCTTTGAATTGACAGACCTGTGATGAGGTGAAAGATGCAAGGAAGATGTTGGGCAAACGCTTTATACAGGTCAGGGACACTTCAGTTCAGTTCAGTTCAGTTCAGTCGCTCAGTCGTGTCCGACTCTTTGCGACCCCATGAATTGCAGCACGCCAGGCCTCCCTGTTCATCACCATCTCCTGGAGTTCACTCAGACTCACATCTATCGAGTCTGTGATGCCATCCAGCCATCTCATCCTCGGTCGTCCCCTTCTCCTCCTGCCCCCAATCCCCCCCAGTATCAGAGTCTTTTCCAGTGAGTCAACTCTTCGCATGAGGTGGCCAAAGTACTGGAGTTTCAGCTTCAGCATCATTCCTTCCAAAGAAATCCCAGGGCTGATCTCCTTCAGAATGGACTGGTTGGATCTCCTTGCAGTCCAAGGGACTCTCAAGAGTCTTCTCCAACACCACAGTTCAAAAGCATCAATTCTTCAGCGATCTTGAGGTGAGGTGAGGTGAGGTGAAGTCGCTCAGTCGTGTCCGACTCTTTGCGACCCCGTGGACTGTAACCTACTAGGCTTCTCCGTCCATGGGATTCTCCAGGCAAGAATACTGAAGTGGATTGCCATTTCCTTCTCCAGGGGATCTTCCCGACTCAGGGATCGAACCCGGGTCTCCCGCATTGGAGGCAGACGCTTTAACCTCTGAGCCACCAGGGAAGCCCACGCTTCTTTTTGTACAGGCACTGAAATAAAAATTTTATAGGGTTGTAAAATAAAATAAAGTGTGCAACAGAGATAGCATATGGTCTACAAAGCCTAAAATAATTACTATTTGGCCCTTTACTGAAAAACTTTGCCAACTCCTGATCTGTGTGATATGATCCTGGATTAAACCTCTAATGCAAATTATAATAGAGTTACAATTATTTTTAGGTATTCATATTCAAACTTACATATTAGAATATATAATATTTAGGTTTTGCATCAAAATAATTCAAGAGAGAGAATAAACATGATTGACCATGAGCTGAAAATTATGTTAGTTTCTCTATACTTTTGTACAGGTTTTTAAATTGCTCATATTAAGCTTCTTTTTTTTTTTAATTTAAAAACAAATGTATGCCCCTCTTCCTCCCTGGAAAGCCTTGCTTATCCTGACCAGTCTTCCTGCCAGTCAGGAGGCACCTCTCACCAGAGTTCCCTATAGCCTCTGGCACCCACACAGGAGTCAAGACAGTGAGTCAAAAACAGACCCCAGTTTCCTGCAGACACTCATCTTCAAGGTTTCAATCATGGGCCAGATTTTCTAAAAAAATAATAATTATTATCAAAAAAATGATGCTAACGAAACATAAAAATCCAAACCAACATTTGAAAACAGGGGGTGGGTAGGTAATTCTTTACAAAGGCAATCATTTTTGATAAGATAGATCTGACAGATGCTGATGTGACTGAATCCAACACCAAGTTTTGTGGTCAAAACTCCATGTATAAAGCTCATTTTATGTACTGACAACAAAAAAATACATGGAAGATTAGATTGAAAGACTGAAAAATGTTCAGAACAGGGAACATTTTGAGTCTGCTCAGTATCATGACTATCATTTCTCAGGAATGCATAATTGGTATTCCCATTCACATGCTAGGCCAAAATATTGTAATTTGCATTAGAGGTTTAATCCTGGGTCATATCACACAGATCAGGAGTTGGCAAAGTTTTTCAGTAAAGGGCCAAATAGTAATTATTTTAGGCTTTGTAGACCATATGCTATCTCTGTTGCACACTTTATTTTATTTTACAACCCTATAAAATTTTTATTTCAGTGCCTGTACAAAAAGAAGCGTGGGCTTCCCTGGTGGCTCAGAGGTTAAAGCGTCTGCCTCCAATGCGGGAGACCCGGGTTCGATCCCTGAGTCGGGAAGATCCCCTGGAGAAGGAAATGGCAATCCACTTCAGTATTCTTGCCTGGAGAATCCCATGTTCTGGTGAGAGGTGCCTCCTGACTGGCAGGAAGACTGGTCAGGATAAGCAAGGCTTTCCAGGGAGGAAGAGGGGCATACATTTGTTTTTAAATTAAAAAAAAAAAGAAGCTTAATATGAGCAATTTAAAAACCTGTACAAAAGTATAGAGAAACTAACATAATTTTCAGCTCATGGTCAATCATGTTTATTCTCTCTCTTGAATTATTTTGATGCAAAACCTAAATATTATATATTCTAATATGTAAGTTTGAATATGAATACCTAAAAATAATTGTAACTCTATTATAATTTGCATTAGAGGTTTAATCCAGGATCATATCACACAGATCAGGAGTTGGCAAAGTTTTTCAGTAAAGGGCCAAATAGTAATTATTTTAGGCTTTGTAGACCATATGCTATCTCTATTGCACACTTTATTTTATTTTACAACCCTATAAAATTTTTATTTTAGTGCCTGTACAAAAAGAAGCACAAGTCTGTAGGCCATGATTTGGTTCATGGACCACAGTTTGACAGACCCTAAGGATTGTCTTGTGAAGTGTGCACGTTTAAAGTCCACAAGCGTGCTATGGAAGCAACCAACTACAAATGGACCACACAGTCATTGACTGGGAAGGACTGCATCAAGAATGAAGATGGGATAGCTATGCTTCACCATAGCTGGAAGGAAGTTTTGCTGTGAGTGCCAAGTGTACAACGAGCTGCACTGCAACATCATGCAAGCAATTATTACTGACCAAGTGTCCCTGACCTGTATAAAGTGTTTGCCCCACATCTTCCTTGCATCTTTCACCTCATCACAGGTCTGTCAATTCAAAGAAAGAGAAAATAAAGGTATAAAATTTCTTAGCAGATTCAAATAACTGATGAATCCTGTTTGGGTCTTTGCCCTAATTAGTGGGAGACCCCACTTTAGACAGTTCAGGCATGGCTATACTTATGGAGGAAGTTCTCTAATCTGCCAAAGTTAAAGATGATTCTATCAAAACTGGAACATGTAACTGATCTTTCTTTGGAAAAAATTTTATGACACAGAAGAAAAAGAACCAGTAGATAAATGTTTTGGGCTTCCCTGGTGGCTCAGACGGTAAAGTGTCTGTCTGCAATGCAGGAGACCTGGGTTCGATCCCTGGGTTGGGAAGATCCCCTGAAGAAGGGAAAGGCTACCCACTCCAGTATTCTGGCCTGGAGAATTCCTTGGGTTCGCAAAGAGTTGGACCCGATTGAGTGACTTTCACTTTCAGTTGCCATTTAGGGCTTCTCTGGTGCCTCAGACAGTAAATAATCTGCCCACAATGTGGAAGACCCAGGTTTAATCCCTGGTTTGGGAAGATCCCCTGGAGAAGGAAATGACAACCACTCTAGTATTTCTGTCTGGATAGTTCCATGGACAGTAGAGCCTGGAGGGCTACAGTCCATGGGGTTGCAGAGAGTGTGACACGACCAAGTGACTTCACTTCACTTGCCATTTGGTGTTCAGATTTTCTCAGCAGCCTCACTTTTTAAAAATTGTTTCAATAAGAATCAAAATAAGATTCATACATTGTAATTGATTGATATAGCTCTTAACTTTCTTTTAATATCTAAGCTTTCTGTCCATTTCTTTATATATATTTATTGGAAAAAAGGATTATTTTTCTCTTAAATTTCCTACAGTCTGGCTTTGCCAACTATTTCCTGATGGTGTCCTTTAATGTTCCTTTGTCTCTTATGCATTTTACAAAGTAGATCTATAAGCTTGATCATATTAATGTTCAGTCTTTTCAGCAAAACTCTTCTTAAATGATATTGTATATTTCCATCAGGGGATGCATAGTATCTACTCTCTCTCTTTTGTGATATTGTTGGCCATTGATGATCATAATTTAGATCTAGTTATTTACTAGGGCTTGCAAAATTTGGTAGTTTCTAATTTTCTACCTGTTTATTAGTTGAAATACACATAGTTGCTTGAATATGCTGTGTTATAGTTCATATAGAAAAGTCAAGATAAATGCTTGATATATTTATTTCTTTTATTTGCCATTTTTCAAAATATTGTGTTGTCCGCATTCTCCAATGGTGACCAATAATTTTTTAAAAAATATCATTATGAATTCATATAGTTAGACAGGTGCGTTTAATATTTATTTCTGCTGTCATCTTCCATTCTTGTCAGTTGGGAGCCTAATTTGGCTTTTTATTAAAACCTAGCAATCTTTGATCCCTTTCTTTCTGATAAAATAAAATGTTCCAAGCTCATCCTTATATTACATGTAGTCTGTGATTTCTTAAGGGAGTCTTGGTTCCTTTTAGTATTATCCTTATTTTAAAGCTGAGGAAGCTGAAGTTTGGCATGTTTTACAATTAGTAAATGATGGGCTTGCTATTCTGACCCAGATCCACTTTATTTTAAAATTCCCAAATCCAGTAGCCATTGGAGACATGGAGAGTACTGCGTGAGCTCAGTTCTTATTTAGCATTTATTTCACTAATTTATGTTTCGACAAGTTCTGCTTTAAGGGAAAAAAGAACTCAAAACTTTTTATATGTGCTTTCTCTTGCTTTATTATATATCAAACTGCCTACATGTAACTTTACTTGCTCTTTCCATTTCAAATTTAAGAGAAACTTTATTCTTCACCTAGGATTAATTGCTTTACTGCTATCTCTAATTATATGAACTCTTATCCAGTACAGAGTCTCATTATTCTCAAGAACCTAGAGTTCTCTGTACATTCTTGTACTTATTTTATCTTTTGAGTTAAAAGAGAAAGCCACAAGAAACCAGGTCAGACTATAACGTATTGCTTCATCCTTTCCAACCCTGAGAATTACTCCTTCTGCCCCCTTGCTCTGTACAGTTCCCTAGTGCAGTGTTTCTTAATGTAGGAAGTTCATTAGAATCATGCTTTAGAAAAAACACACACCTTTATCGCTAGTTTCTGAGTCAGCAGGGTTGGTAGGGGCTTCACTTATATATGTTTGGAGAGACCTTCCAGTGATTCTGATACTACATTTCTCCAGGCAAGAATACTGGACTGGAAAACTCTAATAGTCATAAATAGGACACCAGAATTACAGATACAATGTAAGACTGTGCAAAATAGGAAAGGCAGTCAGCCTAGAAATAGACCAGAAACCTTCAGTAGCTTAACATGTGATTAAAGTAGCATCCAAAAATGGTGGGCAAAAAAAATAGATTAGTAGATGTCTGTTGTTGGTACAAATCAGTGGCCTTCTGTGAAAAAAGCAACTTAATCTTTCTTAAAAATGAATCAAAATACATTTTTAATAAAGTCATAAAAGTACCAGAGGAAATCATGTGAAAACTATTTTAGAACAGGAGAGTATAAAAGACATTTTAAATTATGATATAAAACTAAAAAACCATAAAAGAGAAGAGTGAAATTTAACCACAAAAGTATCATAAAACATCTGTAGTATAAAAATTATCATGACAAACTGTGAGGTGGTACTTGCAACTCAATCACAAAAAGGTAAACTATTTTTAAAACCCTAATTTTAAATAGATGTAATACCAAGAGATGTATACAAATGGTTGTTAGCTATA
Organism: Cephalophus harveyi; assembly: GCA_006410635.1. NCBI lineage: Eukaryota > Metazoa > Chordata > Mammalia > Artiodactyla > Bovidae > Cephalophus > Cephalophus harveyi. The sequence goes on along the minus strand of SJYT01064460.1, from coordinate 789,687 downwards.
TGAAAAGCCACATCATTTGTCATGATAAGAGAAATGAACTGAGATGCCATTTTCACCTATAAAATTAACAAAGATTCAAAATTTGGATCCATATCACTTGGCTGACCATGGAGAAATAGGAGTACTTATATATTAATAGTGGGAAGGTAAGCTAATACAATCTCTGTGAAAGGCAATTTGGAAATATCTATCATAATTACAAAGGTATGTATCCTTTCAAAGAGCAGTTCTAAATTTAGGAATTATCCTACAGATAGAATTATACATCTGTAAGGATGCTAAAGCTGAAACTCCAATACTTTGGCTACCTCATGCGAAAAATTGACTCATTAGAAAAGACCCTGATGCTAGGAGGGATTGGGGGCAGGAGGAGAAGGGGATGACAGAAGATGAGGTGGCTGGATGGCATCACCGACTCGATGGATGTGAATTTGAGTGTACTCCTGGAGTTGGTGATAGACAGGGAGGCTTGGCGTGCTGCAATTCATGGGGTCGCAAAGAGTCGGACACGACTGAGCAACTGAGCTGAACTGAACTGAAGGAAATAAATGCAAGGTTATTAATTTTACTGCTTGAAATAGCAAAACCCGAAAACAACATGATTTTACCTCAGTATGGAACTGGCAAAGTAAATCATGATATATAAATATGATACAATGCTATATAGCTCTTTTTTTAAAGGAGCTCTATTTTTGTAAACTGATATGAAAATATCTACATTGTTAAATTTTTAAGAAAAGTTTAAGAAGAGCATCTAGAATCTGTTACCAGTTTCATTTTCTGTAAAAAAAACACAAAAAGGTAAAAATGTATATTTTTATTATGTACATAAAAATTTTCAAGAAGTAAGTGGTAGAAATGAACATAAGTGGCTTACTTATTGGGGTGGGTTTTCAGATATGAACAGATAAAGGAAAGTGGTAGGTAGCAGAACTTTCACTGTATGTATTTTAAGGTAAGGTAAGGTGAAGTCGCTCAGTCGTGTCCAACTCTTTGTGACCCCATGGACTGTAGCCTACCAGGCTCCTCCTATGTATTAATTTTGAACCATATAAAATATATTGCCTATTCAATGCTTTTAAATTTAAATTATTTTATAATGAAGCTAGAAGGAAAATTAACAATATAATAAACCCCAAATTTTTTTTCAAAGGAAATTAATGCAAGAGATAATAATCGAGATAATCAAAACTGGTTCTTTGGAAAGATTAATGAAACTTATTTTGATAACTTTAAGAAATTCTGATATTTAAATGTTATGAAGCACACTCTTAAGCCTGAGCTTAAAGTGAATGGATATATGATACATAAATATGGCTGAAAAAATTTTCCTTGATGGGGAGGAAACTCTCAAAGAGATTAGAGAGTCCCTAGAACACTACTATGGGCTTCTCTGGTGGCTCAGATGGTAAATCTGCCTGGAATGCAGGAGACCAAGGTTCAGTCCCTGGGTCGAGAAGATCTCCTGAAGAAAGAAATGTGTGCCATAAGTTCTGACAAAAGGTAGTTCATCTCTTGGAGGGAGAGGTGAATCAAAATGTCTTGCTGCTGTTGTTTTATAGTTTGTCCTTGTACCTCCAGTAGTTTAACTTCAAAACAAGGAATGTTTGTCAGGCTCCCCCCTTGGCTCCATATGCCATTTATACATTTATTGTCTCCCAGCTCCAAATGTACCCTTTTTTTTTTTTTTTTACTCTACCCTGTGATGTTAGAATTGGATAGTTGACTATTTCTTCTTGCCAACTGGCATAATGTTGGATTTTGCCAACAGATAGTATAGGAGGGCACTTGCTCCTTGGAAGAAAAGTTATGACCAACCAAGACAGCATATTAAAAAGCAGAGACATTGCTTTGTCAACAAAGGTCCGTCTAGTCAAAGCTTTGGTTTTTCCGGTAGGCATGTTTGGATGTGAGAGTTGGACTATAAAGAAAGCTGAGTGCCGAAGAATTGATGATTTTGAACTATGGCATTGGAGAAGACTTTTGAGAGTCCCTTGGACTGCAAGAAGATCCAACCAGTCCATCCTAAAGGAAACCAGTCCTGATTATTCATTGGAAGGACTGATTTCAGCTGAAGCTGAAACTCCAATACTTTGGCCACGTGATATGAAGAACTGACTCGTTGGAAAAGACCCTGATGCTGGGAAAGATTGAAGGTGGGAGAAGGGGACAACAGAATATGAGGTGGTTGGATGGCATCACCAACTCAATGGACATGAGTTTGAGTAAGCTCCAGGAGTTGGTGATGGACAGGGAGGCCTGGTGTGCTGCAGTCCATGGGGTTGCAAAGAATAGGACACGACTGAGCAACTGAACTGACTGAGTATAGTCGAGACAGAGCTAGGACTAGCAGAGGAAGGGGCTTCTCTTCCTGATTCTGGTGTGCATTTTCTTCCTTCTATAACATGAAGGCGAGCAGTGTGCAGGACTGGTAGCACTCAGGCTCCACCAGCTTCTCAGGCACCCAGAAGGCTGAGCCCCAGCCGCAGCCTCTCACTGCCTCAGTAGACAGCTTTCTGCAGATCAGTGTTAGCCTACCCCTGTCACCAGGGAGTGGTTTCTGGAGGACCAGTGCTGGCTCACCAGGACCTCAGTGGGCTGCTTCTTATGAAGCAGCTCTGGTCCGCTGGCACTCTCGTGTACTTTTCCAGCTCTCTAGTTTGCTGCAGCCACACTCCCTCCAATTGGGTTAGAATCTTGGCCTTAGTTTGTTGGGGTTGCTTTTTTTCCCAAATTCTTAGTTCTTTCCTTGCTTACTCTCTCTCAATCCTAGAGGTAATAAAATGCTTCTTCCAGTAACAACTGCTATATTCCTTGAAGTTCTCTTTTACTATTTTCAGAGGATGATGAACCTTTTTAAAATTATTATTTTTTTTTACTGTAGTATGAATGTGAAAGTGAAGTCACTCAGTCATGTCTCTTTGCGACCCCATGGACTGTAGCCTACCAGGATCCTCCATCTGTGGGATTTTCCAGGCAGGAGTACCGGAGTGGGTTGCTATTTCCTTCTCCAGGGGATATTCTCGACCCAGGGATCGAACCCAGGTCTCCCGCATTGTAGGCAGATGCTTTAGCATCTGAGCCACCATATATTCCTTGGAGTCCTCTTTTACTACTTTCAGAGGATGACTAACTTTAAAAATTATTATTTTTTTGCTGTAGTATAGTTGCTTTGTAATGTTGTGTTAGTGTCTGTGGTACAGCAAAATGAATCAGCTGTCCTTATACATATAGTCCTATTTTGGATTTCCTTCCCATTTAGGTTATTACAGAGCACTGAGTAAAGTTCCCTATGCTATAGAGTAGGGTCTCACTAGTTGTCTATTTTACACATAGTAGTGTATACGATGACTAACTTTTAATAGTATAATTTTTATACAAAATATTCCCTGTTTGGATTACTAATTTGACTTCTGTCTCTTAACTGGACCCTATGTAACCCAGAATCAAAACCAGAAAGTGTTCCCAAAAGATCGGTCAACATTTTGAAATTAGTTTGACCATATTCTTAGGCTTGAGCAGTATTGATTTCCTTGTAATGGGAAATGCTATACTAGTAACTTACAGCATGCAGTGGCATCGTTGGCATCACAATTAACTGAGCTGTCACTTGTAGAGGATTGTGATGCAGTACCAGCTGATACAGGTATCTTCAGAGCTTCCCCTGAAGGACTGAAACTTCACCCCAAGTATTTACTATGAATCCTCCTTTGAGCCTTTTACAATGAAGTGTTGGTCCAGTTACCTGAGTACTCTAGAGAAAAGGAAGATGTGAGGAAAACTAGTTGCTAGCTTTGAGTTGCAGAGAAGGCGATGGCAACCCACTCCAGTACTCTTGCCTGGAAAATCCCATGGGTGGAGGAGCCTGGTAGGCTGCAGTCCATGGGGTTGCAAAGAGTTGGACATGACTGAGCTACTTCACTTTCACTTTTCATTTTCATGCATTGGAGAAGGAAATGGCAACCCAGTCCAGCGTTCTTGCCTGGAGAATCCCAGGGACAGCAGAGCCTGGTGAGCTGCGGTCTGTGGGGTTGCACAGAGTCAGACATGACTGAAGCAACTTAGCAGCAGCAGCTTTGAGTTGATGCTAACTTCTGGGGGCTAAAATGCAAGTGTGGTCCAGAAGTCAAAGTGAGGGTTGTATTAGTCTGTTGATTGACTTAGCTGAAGTTAGACTCATAGAGGGTACAATTTGTCCACAGATTTTATTTTGTGGTTATAAGTCTAGTTTCTGAATGTATAATTGGAGTAGATATACTTAAAAACTGGCAATATCCACAGAGTGGCTCTGTGACATACGGTTATGGGCCATTATGGTAGAAAGAGCTGAGTGGAAATCATTGAAAATTCCTTTCTCCTCCAAGGTATCAAGCCAGATGTCATAGTGAAATCCTAGGGAATTGCAGAGATTAGTGCCACCATCAGAAGACTTGACAGATTCAGTAGTAATGACACCTATTACATTTCCATGTAATTATCCCATTTGATTTGTGGAGAAGTCAGATGAATTTTGGAGAATGACTGTGTATCACATGCAGTTCTTTAGGGTGTGATGAAGATTGAAGCTGCTGTCTCAGATACAGTATCTTTACTGGAGAAAAATAACAGAGTTCACGCTCTTGATGGCATTATGCTCATTAGATTTGATGAGCAGAAAGTAGCAAGAACTTTATATGCCTTAGGAAGACATATGTAAAGCAGGAAGTGGAAGATAAACTCCATAAAATTTCAGAGACCTCTGACCTTAGTGAAGTTCCTGGTAGTCTAGTGGTTTGGATCATGTCAGGATATCCCCTTTCAGGTGAAAGACAAGTTGCTGTTCCTTTCCCTCCCTATGCTTTTAGGGAGCGATATGTATCACATTTGAGTGTGTTACTTTGGCCCATCTACTGAAATACTTGTAAGTCTGCTAGTTTTAAGTGGAAACCAGAGCAAGAGAAGGTTTGGCCATATTCTTAGGTATTAATATGATAAGTTTGCCTGCATCATAAGCTATTCTTTTACTTGGGCCTTATGATTCAACAGATTTGATTATACTTGAAGTGTGTATTGCAAATGTTTATATTGCAAGTGTGTATTGCAACAATGGGATGTTGTAGAAAACTTCTGACAAGTACCAATATGAGAATAAGAGTATCTGCCTCTAGGTCTTTTAAGCACTTTGTGTTGTCTTCTGCAGATAACTATTTTCTTAATGAGAAACAGCTCTGGGTTGCTAGAAATCAAATGCTTAATCATGGGACAGTAGATGACCATGTAGCCTAAGCTTACCATAGTGAACTGGGTATTTTCTAACCAAATAGTCATAAGCTTAGTGTGTCTAGCAGTAATTATTATTAAGTGTAAATGACATGTAAGGGGCAAGATTCAGGCATGGCTGGAAGATACGAATAATCTACATATGCTTAGATTGTTTTACACTGACTCCTATTTTACCAGAAATGGTAAATACATAAATCAATATGAACAATATTTCAAACTTTTAATTTCTTTAAAAGATAATTGACTGTCTAAAGCATAATGAGTAATAATGCCTAGGGGATTTATGACATATATAGAAACAAAATGATGACAATAATAACTTGAAGAAATAAAAATTTGTAGTGTACTGATATAAGATTTTAACACTATACACATAGTGCCATTCTATTATTTGAAGTTAAAATATGATGTTAAAGATGTCTAGAGCAGCTACTAAAAAGTAATCAAGGGGGAAAAACAAGGCAGTTGCTGTCCAGTTGCCAAGTCATGTCCAGCTCTTTGTGACCCACGAACTGCAGCATGCCAGGCTTCCTTGTCCTTCACTGTTTCCTGGAGATTACTCAAACTCTGGTCCATTGAGTCAGTGATGCTATCCAACCATCTCATCCTCTGTTGCCCCCTTCTCCTCCTGCCCTCAGTCTCTTCTCAGGTTCAGGATCTTTTCCAATAAATCAGTTCTTTGTATCAGGTGGCCAAATTGGAGCTTCAGCATCAGTCCTTCCAATGAATATTCAGGGTTGATTTCCTTTAGGATGGACTGGTTTGATCTCCTTGCTATCCAAGGGGCTCTCAAGAGTCTTCTCAAGCACCACAATTTAAAAACATCAATTCTTCAGGACTTAGCCTTCTTTATGGTCCAACTCTCACATCCGCACATGACTACTGGAAAAACCATAGCTTTGACTATACAGATTTTTGTTGGCAAAGTGATATCTCTGCTTTTGAGTATGCTGTCTAGGTTTTTCATAGCTTTTCTCTCCAGGAGCAAGCATCTTTTAATTTCATGGCTGCAGTCACTGTCTACAGTGATTTTGGAGCCCAAGAAAATAAAATTTGTCATGCTTTCTGCTTTTTTCCCATCTGTTTGCCGTGAAGTGATGGGACTGGTTGCCATGAACTTTTTTTTTTTTTGCATGTTGAGTTTCAAGACAGCCTTTTCACTGTCCTCTTTCACTGTCATCAAAAGATTCTCTACTTCCTCTTCACTTTCTGCTGTTAGAGATGTATCACCTGCCTATATGAGGTTGTTGATATTTTTCCTGGCAACCTTGATTCTAGCTTGTGATTCATTTCTAGCCCAGTATTTCTTATGATGTGCTCTGTATACAAGGTAAATAAACAGGGTGAATAGATACAGCCTTGAGGTACTCCTTTCCCAATTTGAAACTACTCAGTTGTGTCATGTCTCATTCTAACTGTTGCTTCTTGACCTGTACACAAGTTTCTCAGGAGGCAGGTAAGGTGGTCTGGTATTCCCATCTCTTTAAGAATATTCCAAAGTTTGTTGTGATCCACACAGTCAAAGGCTTTAGCATAGTCAGTGAAGCAGAAGCAGATGTTTTTCTGGATAAATTCCTTACTTTTTCTATGATCCAAGGAATGCTGGCAGTTTGATCTCTGGTTCTTCAGCCTTTTATAAACCTAACTTGTACATTTGGAAGTTCTTGGTTCAGGTACTACTGAAGCCTAGCTTGAAGGATTTTGATCATTACCATGCTAGCATGTGAAATGAGTGCAATAGTATGGTAGTTTGAACATTCCTTGGCATTGCCCTTCTTTGGGATTGGAATGAAAACTGACCTTTTCCAGTCCTGTGGCCACTGCTGTTTTCCAAATTTGCTGACATATTGACTGCTGCACTTTCACAGCATCATCTTTTAGGATTTGAAATAGCTCAACTGGAATTCCATCACCTCCACTAGCTTTGTTTGTCGTGATGCTTAAGGCCCTCTTGACTTCATACTAAGTGAGTGATACACCATCATGGCTATCTGGGTCACCAAGACCTTTTTATATACTTCTTTTGTGTATTCCTGTCACGTGTTCTAAATATCTTCTGCTTTGTAAGGTCCTTACTGTTTCTGTCTTTTATCATACCCATTCTTGCATGAAATCTTCCCTTGATATCTCCAGTTTACTTGAAGAGATCTCTAGTCTTTCCCATTATATTATTTTCATCTATTTCTTTGCATTGTTTACTTGAGAAGGCTTTCTTATCTCTCCTTGCTATTCTCTGACTTTATTCAGTTGGGTTTATCTTTCCCTTTCTCCCTTGCCTTTTGCTTCTCTTCTTTTCTTAGCTATTTGTAAAGCCTCATCAGAAAGCCACTTTGGCTTCTTGCATTTCTTTTTTCTTTGGCATGTTTTTGGTCACTGCACGTTGTACGATGTTATGAACCTCTGTCCATAGTTCTTCAGGCACTCTGTCTACCAGATCTAATCCCTTCAATCTATTCTTCACTTCCACTGAATAATCACAAGGGATTTGACTTAGGTCATACTTGAATGGTTTAGTGGTTTCCCTCCTTATAAGCTCATGATCTGAGCTACAGTCAGCTCCCTGTCTTGCTTTTGCTGATTGTATAGAGCTTCTTCATACTCGACTGCAAAGAATATAATCACTCTGATTTTGGTATTGACCATCTGGTGATATCCATGTGTAGAGTGTTCTCTTGTGTTGTTGGAAGATGGTGTTTGCTATGACCAGTATGTTCTCTTGACAATACTCTGTTAGCCTTTGCCCTGCTTCATCTTGTACTCCAAGGCCAAACTTGCCTGTTACTCCAGGTATCTCTTGGCTTCCTGCTTTTGCATACCAATCTCCTATGAAGAAAAGGACATATTTTTGGTGTTATTTCTAGAATGTCTTGTACATTTTCATAGAACCAGCCAGCATAAGCTTCTTCATCATTAGTGGTTGGGGCATAGACTGATATTACTGTGAGATGAATAGTTTGCCTTGGAAACAAACTGAAATCATTCTGTCATTTTGAGATTGCACCCACTTAGTGCATTTTGGACTCTTGTTGGCTATGAGGGCTTTTCCGTTTCTTCTAAGGGATTCTTGCCCACAGTAGTAGATATAATAATCATCTGAATTAAATTTGCCCATTCCCATCCATTTTAGTTCGCTGATTCCTAAGATGTTGATGTTCACTCTTGCCATCTCCTGCTTGACCAAGTCCAGCTTACCTTGATTCATGAACCTAACATTCCAGGTTCCTATGCAGTATTGTTCTTTCTAATATCAGACTTGACTTTCACCACCAGACACATGTACACCTGAGCATTGTTTCTGCTTTGGCCCAGCCTCTTCTTTCTTTCTGAAGCTATTTCTTCGCTCTTCCCCAGTAGCATAGTGTACACCTACTGACATGGAGAGCTCATCTTCTGGTATTAAATCTTTTTGCCTTTTCATACTGCTTTCATGTGAAAAAGCAAAAAATTATGACATTGGTGATGAGCCCTTCAGGACAGAAGAGGGCTAGAGATAAAACAGAATTTTTAAAAAATATTAACTATTCCAAAAAAAATGCAGGAAAGGAGGAAAAAATTCCAAAGGACATCTGGTGGAAATGGAGCATATAGAAACAATATGTATATATTGGTAATATATTAACATAAACATATCAGTAATTATTTTAAGTGGTCTAAACATTTAAATTTAAATGGTCCAACATTTAAACATTTAAATGGTCTAAACATTTAAATTTAAATTCAGAGATTGTCATATGGATATAAAAGCAAGAAAGAACTATGCTATCTCTAAGAACCATATCTTGATTATGTAGATACACTTAGGTTAAACATGAAAGGATGGAAAATGATATACCATGCAAATGCAAATAGAAAATGCAGTAGTGGCTGTATCCGACAAAGTAGGTATGAGAACAAGGAATATTACCAAAGAAAAAGAGGGGCCTTTCATAATAAAAAGGAAAGAGGCATCAAGAAGACGCAGTAATCCTGAATGTTTATGCATGTAGAAATAGAGATTCAGAATACATGAAGTGAAAACTGACAGAATAGAATGACAAAATAGAGAAATTTACAATTAGAACTGGATATTTCACCACTTTGGACTCAAAAACTGATAGAACAAGGGGATAGAACATCAGTAAGCTTACTGAAGCCTTGCATGGTGCTATCAGTCATTTGGCCTATTAGACATTTGTAGAGCACACGACCTGACAGAACAGAATGCCCATGCTGCTAGTGCACACAGGACATTCATCAGGAGGGACTACATTATGGGAAATAAAGCAAGTGTCAATATACTTAAAAACACTGAAACATCTTTGACTATAACAGATTTGATCGAAATCACGTAAAGGTATTATCATATATTTGTAAATTAAGCAACACTTCTCTTTTTATGAGTGTATGATTGTATTTACTAATGGGCTGTTTGGGACATGCATTTATTTCCTCAATATTGTAGAGACGGTGGTGTTACCAGAGTGTTTTTTAAAGCACACAGCCCATTGGGGTGCTGATTTCCGGGTCTGTTAGCAGATTTCATAAGCAATGGTGGTGTGGCAGCAAACCAAGATGCCTTCTTTGCTTCTGCCCCCTTTCGGGGTTCTTGGTTACCTTGCATTTTCCTTATAATTCCTTGTAAAGAGTTCAAGAGTTCTAGTGTGGTGAGAATAATGTCTAAATGACAGTCTCAGATGCTGGTTTATTTTTGCTCTTTGGGAAATTGGCTGTCTTCCAACAATTTCTAATACCACACAGTATCTCCATTAGTGGCAGCATCAAAAAGTGAAGTCGCTCAGTCGTGTTCGACTCTTTGGGATCCCATGAACTGGATGGCTCCTCCATCCCTGCGATTTTTCAGGCAAGAATACTGGAGTGGGTTGCCATTTCCTTCTCCAGGGGATCTTCCCGACTCAGGGATTGAATCCGGGTCTCCTGCATTATAGGCAGACACTTTACTGTTTGAGCCACCAGGGAAGCCTTGTTCAAAGATATCCATGATTGATTTACAGAGAAGAGAAAAAGCAAGGCATCTTGAGAGTTGAGAAGATGGAAATTTACCCTCAAGGAGTTTCCAGTCTAGTGGGTGGAGAGACATTGTGAGCAGGTATGAATAACACTTCAGGGCCAAAGAAAGCATCTCAAATAGAAAAATCAAGCACTTTGATATTTTTAAAGTACAATGAACATAATTAATTTTCAGCATTATCAATAATCATTTCCATAACATAAGTAGAGACTCCTAGATCTAAAAAGTGAGAAAAACCAGAAGGAATTTTTTTTCTGCCTTCTCTTTCCCTGATTTGTTTATTAAACTTATTTCTTGAGTAAATTTTTAAATAAGGAGATGCTTTAACTTCCCTCAATATCTTCTCTGCACCTCCTTGTTACAGGGCTTGGTGCTGAACTAATACGCATGCGTACTATGAGCAAAGTATCTGCCTAGATAGATACAGCAATTACAGTGGTTCTTAAAAATTTAATCTCTTTTAAAAAAACTCTATTTAAGGGGGCTAACTTTTAAGCTGACCTAAAGCAAATACTCGTTTCCCTATACAGTAGGCCCTTGTTTATCCATTCTGTATATAAAAGCTTACATCTGATAACCTCAACCTCCTACTCCATCCCTCCCCCAGCCCCATCCCCCTTGGCAACCACTAGTCTGTTTTCTATGTTTGTGAGTCCGTTTCTGTTTCATAGATAGGTTCATCTGTGTCACATTTTAGCTGCCACATATGGGTGATATCATATGGTATCTGTCTTTCTCTTCCTGACTTACTTCATTTAATATGATAATCTCTACATTCATCCACGTTGCTGCCAATGGCAATATTTTATTCTTTTTCTGGATGAGCAGTATTCCATTGTAGATATGTACCACATCTTCTTTATCCATTCATCTGCTGATGGACATTTAGGTTGTTTCCATGTCTTGAGTATTGTGATTATTGCTGCTATGAAGATATGGGTACATGTATCTTTTTGAATTACAGTTTTGTCTGGATATATGCCCAGGAGTGGGATTGCTGGATCATATGGCTATTCTATTTTTAATTTTCTGAGGATCCTCCATACTGTTTTCCACTATAGGGAGGTTGCACCAACTTTACATTCCTAGCAATATAGGAGGGTTCCCTTTTCTCCAAACTCTCTGCAGCATTTATTATTTGTAGACTTTTAGATTAGTTTCTTAATTTTATTTTTTAGTCTTTAAAAGTTTTTGTTGGAGTATAGTTGATTTACCGGAGAAGGCAATGGCACCCCCACTCCAGTACTCTTGCCTAGAAAATCCCATGGATGGAGGAGCCTGGTAGTTTGCAGTCCATGGGGTCGCTAAGAGTCAGCCGTGACTAAGTGACTTCACTTTCACTTTTCACTTTCATGCATTGGAGAAGGAAATAGCAACCCACTCCAGTGTTCTTGCCTGGAGAATCCCAGGGACGGGGGAGCCTGGTGGGTTGCCATCTGTGGGGTCGCACAGAGTCAGACACGACTGAAGCGACTTAGCAGCAGCAGCAGTTTCAGGTGTACAGTAAAGTATATTTGTCAACTTTTTAACAATGGCCATTCTAACTGATGTGAGATAATACCTCACTGTAGTTTTGATTTGCCTTTCTCTAATATTTAATAATATTGAGCATCTTTTCATATGCCTGTTGGCCATCTGTATTTCTTCTTCAGAAAAATGTCTATTTAGGTCTTCTGCTCATTTTTCAATTGGATTATTATTATTATATATATTTGTGTTATTGTTGACGTGTACGAGTTGCTTATATATTTTCCAGATTAAATCCTTGTTGGTCACATCATTTGCAAGCATTTTCTCCCATTCCATAGGTTGTCTTTTGTTTATGGTCCCCTTTGCTGTATAAAAGCTTGAACTCTTGATTAGATCATCTTTGTTTATTTTTGGTTTTATTCCTCCTATTGCCTTGGGAGACAGACCTAAGAAAATACTGGTATGATTCATGTCAGTGAATATTTTGCCTATGATCTCTTCTAGGAGTTTTATGGTGTCATGTCTTACTCTTAAGTCTTTAAGTCATTTTGAGTTTATATTTGTGTCTAGTTAAGGGGGTGTGCTCTAGCTTCATTGATTTGCACGAGGCTGTCCAACTTTCCCAACACCACTCCCTGAAGAGACTGACATTTCTCCATTATCTATTCTTGCTTACTTTGTCGAAGATTAATTGACTATCGGTGTGTGGGTTTCTTTCTGAACTCTTTTCTGCTCCGTTGATCCATATATCTTTCTTAAGCAATATTTTTCTAAATAAACCTTGGGAAGAAAGAAAAAATCATGAGGGAAATTAAAAAATATTTTGAGCTAAATATAAGTGAAAAACACAACCTATCAATATTTGTGGGACAAGAGTTAACACAGTGCTTAGTGGGTAATATGTAGAATTAATATTTATATTAGAAAAGAAGAAATAAGTAAAATCAATGAAATCAATTTCCATCTTTAGGAAATAGCAAAAAGAAGAGAAAATCAAATATAGAACAAGGAGAGGAAATACCAAGTGGATATAGGTGAAATAAAGTTCTGTAACATCTATATCTCTACAGGAAATAAGAACTCCTAAGATTCAAAGTATCTATTTTTAAAAATAAGAAAAATTTGTTAATATTTCTGAAAATCAGCTTAACTCCTGTTTTCTGTTTTTGGTCCTTACTTAGTGACCTAAGGTAACCTGTTCAGCTTGCTTTAACACTTAGGTTTCTCATTTGTAAGATGAGATAATAAATTTTAAGGTCATGATGATTGAGAGGCAAATGACATGAATATATGCAATGATGATAGCAATTTAGAATTAAAATTTAGAACACATACTTTTAAAATCCAGCCTCAGTAAAATTAAAAAGCTAAAAAGAGTAAAATGTTTTTAATGACAGGAATCTTGAGGTATGAAGTTATTTATACAAGCTTTTATTTTTGATTGCTTTGTCACTTCAGTCGTGTCCGACTCTGTGCGACCCCATAGATGGCAGCCCACCAGGCTCCCCTGTCCCTGGGATTCTCCAGGCAAGAACACTGGAGTGGGTTGCCATTTCCTTCTCCAATGCATTAAAGTGAAAAGTGAAAGTGAAGTCGCCTAGTCGTATCTGACTCTTAGCGACCCCATGGACTGCAGCCTACCAGGCTCCTCCATCCATGGGATTTTCCAGGCAAGAGTACCGGAGTGGGGTGCCATTGCCTTCTCTGATTTTTGATTGGAGTATAGTTAATTTGCAATGTTGTGTTAGTTTCTGGAAGAGTTAGTTTATAGCAGAGTTTCACTGTTGCACGTATTCTTTTCATATTCTCTTCTATTATAGTTTCCTATAAGATATTGACTATAGTTCCCTGTGCTTCACAGTAGGACCTTGTTATTTTGCACAGGGTTTTAAAAATATAGTTTACTAAGAAAGTACACAAAAGTACTGTATTTTGGATGAACTCTCTAGTTAAGGACAGTTTAAAAAGTGAATAAAGAAATCTGCCTGAATATATTAAAACACTACAAGGCAATAAAAATTTACCAATCAAGATTTGATTGGGGGAGAAAGGAGGCCCAACGAGGTAAGCCTTGTGTAGTAAGTAAATAATGACCCTCCAAAGATGCCCGTGTCCTGTTCCCAAGAACCTATGAATATGTTACTTCACATGGTAAAAGACCTTTGCAGAATTGTGTCCTACTCACTTATGTGGAAATTAGAATTTGTTAGAGATATTCTTGGATATTTGGATGAAGTAATTTATAAGCAGAGTGTTGAGGATACACTCAGGTTTCTTCGTGATGCTTATGGTAAAATGTGAGAGGAAAAAGATAAAAAAAGGGGAAAACTATTAAGCCAAAGGAAGTAGGACTTATGATTTAAGAAGTTTCCAGCCTTGAATATCTAGATTGAAAAAGACACTAAAATTAGAAGATGCATGTCAGGAAAGAGTACTCTGGTGAGAAAACCAAGGTTATGGCTGAACAATCTTCTTAGAAAGGTCTGGGTATATAGTCACAGTGTTGAGTCACACTTAGAGGGCTCTTCTAAGAGACTAGGTTTGTGACTCATGGATCCCTTTAACGGTCTCAATTGAAGCCAAAAATAGAGACGGGATAATTTAGGAAAAACTGGTGAAAGAGCCTCTTGTGAGGAATGGATCCCTGTGTCAGATATGGGAGATCCACTTTAGAATTTTACAGCAACAACAGCAATACCAGCTTGGATTAAAAGGGACAGAGAGAAGGTTAATTGAAAGAAGGCTGTGGATGCCAGGTTCTATTGTTAGGAAACAGGCTGAAAAGACTACTACTGGGCTGGCAGCACATGTTACCTTGATGAAAAAGGATGGTTGACTCCCAGGGTGGAGCTTTGGCCCAAAGATGTGAAGCTGTGATCCACAGAGGATTATTCCTAGGGCCTCAGTTCTTACTGATGTTGCCTGACAGGATTTTGAAATTCCTTGGGATGGCTGATTCCTTTTTGTTCTTCCGGGTCCTTCCTTTTTGAATGGGATGTCTGTTTGCTGTCATATGATTGTCCCATCATTGTTCTTGGGAAGCTGCTAACTTTTTTTTCCAGTTTTCCAGGTCCTCAGGTAGAGAGAAAGTTTACCCCAGATGGAATATATCCAGAGTCTCATTCCTACCTGATTTATAATATGTGATTTAAATAGTGCAGTTTGGGACATTTGAGTTGATGCGATGTGGATGAGATTTCACACTTTGAGTTGCTTCCATTATTGATTCAGACTTATGGAGATGTTGGAATGGGTGAATGTATTTTAATGTGGAATGGGTGTGAATCTTTGGGGACCACAGGGTTTACTGTGGTGGAAACAATAATGTGTCCTCAAAGATGTTCAAGTCATAATTCCTGGAACCTGTGAATATGTGAACATGATAAAAGGAACTGTACAGATGAGATTAGGGATCTTGATACAGAGATATTTTTCTGGATTACTCTGATGGGCCCAGTGTAATCACAAGGATTCGATTTATTTATTTTGGTTGTGCTGGGTCTTTGTTGTTGCACATGGGCTTTCTCTAGTTGGGGCAAGTGGGGACTACTCTTCGTTGGGGTGCACAGGCTTCTCATTGTGGTGGTTTCTCTTATTGCAAAGCACAGAGTCTAGGCACACAGACTTCAGTAGTTGTGGTGCTCAGGCTCAGTAGATGAGGCTCGTGGGTTCTAGAGCTTGGGCTGAGTAGTTGTGGTGCATGGGTTTAGTTGCTTATGGATCCACAGCATGTGGAATCTTCCCGGACCAGGGATCAAACCTGTGTCTCCTGCATTGGCAGGTGGATTCTTATCTACTGCGCCACCAGGGTAGTCTAATCACAAGGATTCTTATGAGGTGCAGAGGAGTGACAGAGTCAGAGAAAGCATCGTAACAATAGAAGCAGAGAGAGAGAAAGCAATGTAATGATGGAGGCAGAGGTTGGAGTAATGCAAGGCCACAAGCCAAGGACAGGGACAGCCTTTAGAAGTTGGTTAAGGCAAGGAAGCACAATCCTGCCACAGTCCTGCCAATCTGAGGAGTCATTATTTTAATTGCTTGCCAGCTATATTAATTGATCCTCAAATTTGCCTGAAATTCATCTGAATACTTTTCATGAAAGACTCAGCTATACAATAAACCATTAATAATAAAAGACAGCCTCTTTATTCTTTGCTGTTTTTTTTTTTGTTGTTGTTCTTATACTTTCTGAATTGTAGATGGAGTAATGAATTTGCAGTAGTCTATAACCATGAAGTACCAAAATGAGAAAATGTTTTAAGAAAGTCCCAAAGACTTGGGTACTGACATTGTTAAGTCACAGAATCAACACTTAAATAGTTTATTTCTGGGCTTACTACTTTATGAGACAAATAAAACTTTATTTTTAAAGACAATGTTGGGTTTGTTGCTATTTGTGACTGGATTCACTCCTACCTGATACTCTTATAAAACAAGATGAAAAGTCAAAGACAATAATTATGCTGAGAGAAAGCACAGTAATCTCTTTCATTAAATGATATAAGCAAATGTCATATAATATTAGTAGCATATGTGTATGAGAGGACATATAAACATGTAGTAATATCTGTACAAATATATAGAATTTTGGTTTATTCTTTGTTAAACTACTGATTTGCAGAATATGAATCAACTCTTGCTTATGTGTGCTACATACATATGTGGGGAAGAATTTGCCAACATTTACTTCTATTTATCTTTGAAAACTCTAGCAAAGGGAGAAGTGGTGCTTCTTTGATTTAATGAGACATGTGGACTTGAAAACTTGCATTAGGTTATAGCAGCAAAAAACATAATCACAACATGGGAGAGTGCTGTGTAAATAAGAGATTCCGCTTGAGTGGCAATCCATTCTGTGCTTTGTTCATAGAAAAGAGTTGGTAATCATCAGTTAGCTTTCTAATTTTAAACTGGATTTGAATCAGAAAGTGAAAAGTACGAATATATTCAAATTTCAGCCGGTGTATATGTGTACTTTAAGTGTGGATCATGAAGAAATAAGTAATGTTAGATTTAACTTTCTGATCACACTGAAGTAAGAATGTTGACAAGGGACAGATGATCATATGAGCTATTGAAATAAAATATAAATTTTCTGCCAGTAAGACCATTATGATTTCATGTGGTCTTTTCAAGTGGCATATTTTAGTATCTTGAGTGGTCTGAACTTGTCATTTCCAAGCCAAAATACTGTTCTTTTTAGTGTTAAGGTTATTTTCCCAGAATTTTTAAAGGCAATCAAACTGAAATACAAATAGCTTGAGACTGACATTTGGATCTTTTCCCAGCTTAATGTCTTTTTCAGTCTGGAAAAAAGAAACTGATGATACATTATTTAGCTAATATATAAGCCACATCCAAATGCTGCAGCAGAACATGAAAAAATAATTTTGAGAACTGAAAACAAGAGTGGATTAGAGATACATTTATTGTTGTCTTCCAAGTTGAAACAGCCAGCCTTCCAGCTTTTGGCTGTAAAATGTTAGAAGTTATCATCTATTTGAGTCCTGAAAGTAGTCTTCAGTGAGCCATTTCTCCATAATTTCTGGACCATTTGTGTTAATATGAAAATCTATATTTATCTGGCAGCCACTAAACACTTGGTGCCATTTATAATGATCTATGATTGTGAATTTAAAATTTCCAGCTTAGTAGAAGCCGGCATGAGAGATCAATTGCAAATATAACCTAAATTATAAATTAAGCTATCCACCATTGAGCTGAATAGAGCTACCTTGGTGAAAAATTGCAAATAATATTATCCTTCTCACTGAAATAAAACTTATTTTATTGCTTATTTAAAAGATATTTTCTTTTGTTGTCAAGAAAATAAACACACTTAAATTTTTTTTTTTTTAATTTTTTGGAGAAAAATTGCTTTACAATGTTGTGTTGATTTCTGCCATACAACAATGTAAATCAGCCATAATTATATACCACTTCCCTCTTGAGCCTCCCTCCCCTCCCAGAAACACATTTTCAAAAATATGTAAACTTGATGATATTCATGTACACTGATAACCTATTAAGGAGTGGTAGACACCAAACTTTAAGAAATACTACTATTGAAGCTATAGATAGGGAATCTCCTTTGCTTAGGTAATTACAACTAGCTCAATTTAGCAAATTAAAATTGTTCTGTCATCTTCTTGACCCTCTATCTATATGAAATTCACATTGATATTCCACCACAGAGAATCAGAGAAGGTTCTTATTCTTGTCTTTCATAGCTTGATGATTTGATCTATGATCTTATCTTCTTTTGGGATCTTTAAATGTGTCCTGCAGAGCCTACTTTCACACTTCATTTTCTGATTGCCATCAACATATCCTTCATTACGCTGCTTAAAGAAGTATACTTGCTTATACTTGCATGCATGCTCAGTCGTATCCATTTCTTTGTGACCTCATGCACTGTAGCCCACTAGGCTTCTCTGTCCATGGAATTTTCCAGGCAAGAATACTGGAGAGGGGTGCCATTTCCTCCTCCAGGGGATCTTTCCAACCTAGGGGTTGAACCTGCATCTCTTGCGTCTCCTACATTGGCAGGCAGATTCTTTACTGCTGCACCTCCTGGGGAAGCCTAGAGAAGTGTGGACAATTTTTACTTATTGTATTCACTGACTTTGGAATGTATCAGGAAGTTAGATCATCTCATAACAACGAGAATTGTGAAGACACAATTGGTTTCTTCATGGTATGAGGCAATGCTTTTGGTGTGACTCCATAGTTTGATCACTGCACAATAATCTAGTGAAATTACGTATAAGTAATTGCTTTTCTTTCCTACATAGCATTTCAGAGATTCTTTTGGACCTAGGCAATCCTAGTTGTAGAACTATCAGTCTGTGTAAAGGTCATCTCTCTGCTAATCATTTGTAATTATGAAAATTATAGTTTCATCCTGATGCTATTACAGCTAGGCATAGAAAACTCCAACTCATTTATCAAACTTCTTTTGGGCTCTGATTTTACAAGATCTGGAGGTATATGCAAAAATTCATATAGGGAGATATATTCTAATATATTTAAACTTAGACTAAGATATGAATAGATTAAGAGTCGACTAAGAGCAATGTGTGAAATCTGGTGGCTAGATAGGCTGAAATGAACCTACAAGTGGATTATGGCCAATTCATAGTTATAAAAAATGGAATTAGTTACCAACATTTGTAACCTGTAAAATTTCATAAATATAATCTAGATATTCAGCTTTTCTTAAAGATGAAAAAGACAAAAGCCCAAACCTAACAGCAGTCAATTGGGGATGATTAAATGCTGCCCCTGGTGTGGATGAGTGATCCTTAGTGTACCATTTTACATTCAACACTTATTTCCCCACCTGGCCCCAGCTGTCATTTGACTTCTCCATCCTTGTGAATGTAATAGCAGTTAATCATATAGGGTCCTTTAGCTTCATTTAAGAATTGTAATCCTTAACTTTATTTCATTTAGATATATTCAATTGTGTATTACTCATTAAATGTCAATTGTTTCTTTAAAAAGAGGAATTTAGGTTTTTAGGGAGCAGGAAGAATACACTTGTGTTACATAACTCTAGGCAAAAGTTCATGTTGCATTGCACAGTAATAAATGTCAATGAATTCTGAACATTCACATAGTTCTAATTTACTAATATAAGCATTTTAAACCTTGGCCACAACTAGATCATCCATCATTTGGATATATAATTGCAGGAAAACTGTATAAACTATTTGTATGTTTTCTCTTAGTGAAAAATTTTTGAACACAGAATCACATAATTCTTACATAATTGTTGATTATTGTGACATTTTTCATTTTCAGGATATCCATGTTTACTCGTATTTACTCTAGCTTAGAACTTGGCAATATAGCTTCAGATTTGCTATATTAAATTTTTGACACAACTGAATTACTAATACCAGTGTTGACATGAACTGTTATTTGAGCAACTGTATTAAGGAATCCTGATAGCTTTTATCAGCTATCCTCAATTTCACAAAATGGTTGAAACTTCATAAAACCATCTTCTACTCCAATGTACAGTCAAACCTAGTAGCTCACATTTAAATTCTGCCTCTCCTGATATTGTTGTTGTTCAGTTGCTGAGTCTGACTCTTTATGATCCCTTAGACTGTAGTGCGCCAGGCTCCTCTGTTCTCCACTATCTCCCAGAGTTTGCTCAGACTCATGTCCATTGAGTTGGTGATGCCATCCAACCATCTCACACTCTGTTGCTCCTTTCTTCTCCTGCCCTCAATCTTTACCAGCATCAAGGTCTTTTCCAATGAGTGTACTCTTCACATCAGGTGACTAAGTATTGGAGCTTCAGCATCTGTTTTTCCAAGGAATATTCAGGGTTAATTTCCTGTAGGATTGACTGGTTTGATTTTCTTGCTGTCCAAGAGACTCTCAGGAGTCTTCTCCAGCACCACAATTTAAAAGCATCAGTTCTTCGATGCTCAGACTTCCTTATGGTCCAACTCTCATATCTGGACATGACTACTGGAAAAACCATAGCTCTGAGTACCTAGACCTTTGTCAGCATTGTGATGTCTCTGCTTTTTGTCTTCTGTTTGTCATAACTTTCCTTCTAAGGAGCAAGTTTCTTTTAATTTCATGACTGTAGTCACTGTCTGCAGTGATTTTGAAGCCCAAGAGTATAAAATCTGTCACTGCTTCCACATTTTTTCCCTTCTATTTGTCATGAAGTGATGGGACTGGATGCCATGATCTTTGTTTTTTTTTTTTTTCTGAATGTTGAGTTTTAAGCCAGCTTTTTCACTCTGCTCTTTCCCACTACTTAAGAGGCTCTTTAGTTCCCCTTTACTTTCTGCCATTGACTTCCCTGGTCACTCAGCTGGTAAAGAATCCTCCTGCAATGCAGGAGACCCTAGTTCAATTCCTGGGTCAGGAAGATCTGCTGGAAAATGGATAGGTTACCCACTCCAGTATTCTTGGACTTCTTTGGTGGCTCAGCTGGTAAAGGATCTGCCTGCAATGTGGGAGACCTGGGTTTGCTCTCTGGGTTGGTAAGATCCCCTGGAGAAGGGGATGGCTACCTACTCCAGTATTCTGGCCTGGAGAATTCCATGGACTATATAGTCATGGAGTCACAAAGAGTTGGACATGACTGAGTGACTTTCACTTCACTTCCCTTCACTTCACTTACTGCTATTAAAGTGGTATTATTTGCATATGTGAGGTTGTTGGTATTTCTCCTGGCAGTCTTGATTCCAGCTTGTTATTCATCTAGGCTGGTATTTCTCATGATGTACTCTGTATAGATGTTAAATAACTTACTGCTATTAAAGTGGTATTATCTGCGTATGTGAGATTGTTGGTATTTCTCCTGGCAGTCTTGATTCCAGCTTGTTATTCATCTAGCCTGGTATTTCTCATGATGTACTCTGTATAGATGTTAAATGAGAAGGGCTACAATATACAGCCTTGAGGTACTCCTTTCCCATTTTGGAACCAGTTAGTTTTTTCATGTTGGATTCTAACTGTTGCTTCTTGACTTACATACAGGTTTCTTAGGAGACAGGTCAGGTGGTCTGGTATTCCCATCTCTTTAAGAGTTTTTCACAGTTTATTGTGATCCATACAAAGGCTTTCATGTAGTCAATGAAGCAGAAGTAGATGTTTTTCTGGAACTCCTTTGCTTTTTCTATGATCTAATGAATGTTGGCAATTTGATCTCTGGTTTCTCTGCTTTTCTAAACCCAGCTTGTACATCTGGAAGTTCTTAGTTCACGTACTCCTGATATACTTGTCTAGATTTACATGGAAAAGCTATTTTCTATTTCTGTAACAGAAAATATGGTAAGGTTCCCTAGTGGCTCAGTGGTGAAGATTTTGCCTGCAATGCAGGAGACACAGGAGATGCAGGTTCAATCCCTGGGTCAGGAAGATCCCCTGGATGAGGGCATGGCAACCCACTCTAGTACTCTTGCCTGGAGAATCTCATGGATAGAGGTGCCTAACAGGCTACAGTCCATAGGGTTGCAAAGAGTTGAACATAAGTAAAGCAACTTAGTGCACAACTAGTATACGGTTTGTTCTACAGAGCACTTCTGGTCATGTATTTAGTTTTCTCATTTCAATGGTGTATAACCTAAGTACTATATCTGAGACCCAGTGATACTTATAATACAATTATTGATTAACACAAAATTTTCAAATATTGAGGAACTCCCCAGGTCATTAGGTGCCCAATATGCTACTGGAGATCAGTGGAGCAATAAGTCCAGAAAGAATGAAGGGATGGAGCCAAAGCGAAAACAATACCCAGTTGTGCATGTGACTGGTGATAGAAGCAAGATCCGATGCTGTAAAGAGCAATACTGCATAGGAACCTGGAATGTCAGGTCCATGAATCAAGGCAAATTGGAAGTGGTCAAACAAGAGATG
>SJYT01064460.1:747281-761729 GCA_006410635.1 Cephalophus harveyi | reverse complement strand
AGCCCATGTCCATTGAGTTGGTGATGCCACCCAACCATCTTATCCTCTGTTGTCCCTTTCTCCTCCTGCCCTCAATCTTTCCCAGCATCAGGGTCTTTTCAAATGAGTCAACTCTTTGCATCAGGTGGCCAAAGTATTGGAGTTTCACCTTCAACATTAGTCCTTCCAATAAACACTCAGGACTGATCTCCCTTAGAATGGACTGGTTGGATCTCCTTGCAGTCCAAGGGACTCTCAAGAGTCTTCTCAAAACCACAGTTCAAAAGCATCAATTCTTCTGTGCCCAGCCTTCTTTATAGTCCAACTCTCACATCCATACATGACTACTGGAAAAACCATAGCCTTGACTAGACGGACCTTAGTCGGCAAAGTAATGTCTCTGCTTTTGAATATGCTATCTAGGTTAGTCATAACTTTCCTTCCAAGGAGTAAGCGTCTTTTAATTTCATGGCTGCAGTCACCATCTGCAGTGATTTTGGAGCCCAGAAAAATAAAGTCAACCACTGTTTCCCCATCTATTTCCCATGAAGTGATGGGACTGGATGCCATGATCTTCGTTTTCTGAATGTTGAGCTTTAAGCCAACTTTTTCACTCTCCTTTTCCACTTTCATCAAGAGGTTTTTTAGTTCCTTTTCACTTTCTGCCATAAGGGTGGTGTCATCTGCATATCTGAGGTTGTTGATGTTTCTCCCAGCAATCTTGATTCCAGCTTGTGCTTCTTCCAGCCCAGCGTTTCTCATGATGTACTCCGCTGCTGCTGCTGCTGCTAAGTCGCGTCAGTTGTGTCCAACTCTGTGTGGCCCCATAGACGGCAGCTCACCAGGCTCCTCCATCCCTGAAATTCTCCAGGCAAGAACACTGGAGTGGGTTGCCATTTCCTTCTCCAAGGCATGAAGGTGAAAATTGAAAGTGAGGTCACTCAGTTTTGTCTGACTCTTAGCGACCCCATGGACTGTAGCCTACCAGGCTCCTCTGTCCATGAGATTCTCCAGGCAAGAGTACTGGAGTGGATTGCCATTGCCTTCTCCGATGATGTACTCTACATATAAGTTAAATAAGCAGGATGACAGTATACAGCCTTGACACACTCCTTTCCCTATTTGGAGCCAGGCTGATGTTCCATGTCCAGTTCTGTTGCTTCCTGACCTGCATACAAGGATTAGTGATATATAAATTAATATTGAAATTAATACAATACTGAGATCACATAAATATTACATAATCTTAATTCTTTCTCTTCTTTGTCTACACAATATCCTCAGAAACCACCTTTACTCTGATGACCTTGGGTATCACCTGTATGTACTGATCACTTCCAAATACAGAGATCACTTCCAGTGTACCTTGAACTCTCCACTGAGCTCCAGTCTTCCAGAAATTGCTGTCTGTATGATACCTCTAGCTTGATGTTTTATAAGAACTATAAAAGTAACATTTTAAAATTGAACTTGTCTTTCTTCTAACCCTGCTCTTCCTTCTATTATATTTTCTCCACCTGACAAGTGCTTGCTTCCCAGGTGGTGCTATTGGTAAAGAATCTACCTACCAATACAGAAGATGCAACAGATGCAGGTTTGATCCCTGGATCTTGACATTCCTCTGGAGGAGGAAATGTTACCCACTCCAATATTTGTGCCTAGAAAATCCCATGGACAGAGAAGCCTGGTGGGTTACACTCCATGGGGCTGCAAAGAGTCCGACATGACTGAGTGACTGAGCACACACACACTATATGATATCAGCCAGGACAGCATCACAAGGCTACCCCTATCTGGCATATGATTATGGAAAGGGGAGTTGGAAATTGGGATTGTGCTAGTAGCCAATAATATTTGGGTCACCTACTTACAAGCCATGTTGCTTTCGGAAATAATTTGCATCACAACTTTCTTGTCTGTGAATTTATTGCTGACAAAGAGTGTGTACTCAGTAAATGTTAGCTTTGTTTTGGTCACCTATTGCTGCCTAGCAAATTGCCCTAAAATGCGGTGCCCTAAAACAACAACTATTTGTTATTTTCATGATTGTGTTAATAGCAACAAATGGAGTTAGGTTGCTAGAGAAGACTCAAAGCCCCAAATGATGATACTTATCTACAGTTTCTTGCAGACAGAGAATACAAATAACAACAGCATTAAAGTATTCTTTGTCATCAAAGGCTGCAAGGGTTCCAGAGAGGCCAGGAGTGAGCTCTAATTGTCTTCTCTCCATAAGGCCATAATCAGGACATGCTTTCTGTTTAGATCAGGAACCGCTAACAGATGTGTGGACATCTCAAAACCTGGGAGCTCAAGTGAAGTCTTTTATCAGAATTCCTTATACTTTACTGGTCACGTAGGCATTTTCTATTGCGTAACCAGCATCATCTATGGAACCTTCTATCTCACTGTGGCCAGGTGCAAGTTATTATTATCAATGAACAATGCTAACAAGCTGATGCCAACCACTCAAACTCATGAGGATTTCATAATTTCAAGACAAAACTGTTAATCAGTAGTTTCTCATCTTGACCAAGGATCAGTGCCTTGTGGATGATTTAGGAGAACAACTCACACCAATTCTAGGCCTGCTGAAATTAACCTTCATAGCACACTGATTCTCTGCATTTTTGGACTCAGTTGGGTAATTTTTCTAAGCCATATGGTATCAGCTAAGACCACTCATCCAGCTGCATTCCAGAGTACCCAAGATGGATGCTTTCATTCATATGTGAGACATCTTAGCTGGGTTTGCTGTAATGACTGGAAGCTAGCTGGACCTCACTTTCCTTTAGGTAGTTGGACTTGTGTAACAGGCTTAGGGCTCTGAGACTGCAAATTTGGAACATGTCAGGCCTCTTAAGACCTAGGCTTGGAAATGGTGCTGTGTAACTTGCCATATATTCTCTTTGTCCGAACAAGTCACAAGGCCAGCTCAGATTCGTAAACAGGGAGATGAACTCCATCTTCTGATGGGAGGTAAGGCATGAACTTTTAGGGATAGGAAGAATTTTTGGTGGGCATGTTTGTAGACAATCTGTCATGATTATTATTTTTGTTGTTATAATTACTGTATTATCATTACTAGAACTATTGTTTAGTCAAAGTAAGAAAGCATTATCTTGCCTGGACTTCTGAAATAGCCTCCTAACAGGTATCTTTGCTTCCAGTCTCACTCCCTTTTTAAAAAAATAATTTATTTTTTATTGAAGGATAATTACTTTACAGAATTTTGCTGTTTTCTGTCAAACCTCAATATGAATCAGCCATAGGTATACATATATCCCCTCCCTTTTGAAGCTCCCTCCCATCTCTCTCCCCATTCCCAGCCCTCCCAGCCCCATCCCAGGGTTGATATAGAGCCCTTGTTTGAGTTTCCTGAGCCATATAGCAAATTCACTCCCTTCTTTTATCTTCACAGGCAGGCAGATATATCATCTTAAAATGTTTTCTGACAACAGAAGGACAAACAACCCAATTGAATAATGGGCAAAAGACTTTTTGAGAATATACATTTCTCCAAAGAAGATATACAAATGCCCAGTAAACACACAAAAAGATATCCAACACCTTTAGTCATTAGGAAAATGCATATCAAAATCACTGCAAGGTACCATTTCACATTTACTGAGATTTACATAATAAAAAAATGGAAAACAACAAGTGTTGGTGGGGATGTGGAGAAATTGAAACCTTTGTACGTAGTTGGAATGGGAAATGGTGTGGTCTCTATGGGAAACAGTTTGATGATTCCTTGAAAAGCTAAATACAGTATTACCATATGACTGAGAAATTTTACTTCTAGATGTAAACTCGTTCCTGCCAGCCTCTTCCAGGAATGCTGTACTGACCAATTTCCCCTTTGTATATGCTTTTCTGTTCCATCCATTCTTCCCAAGATAAGCTCCTTCTTGTGTTTAGGTTTCAACATAAATTGTCTTTCCTGTCTAAGTTCCATTGTTGCTTTCTAACTTAGCACTCTGTATTCTTCATACAAATTGCCTTACTTACAATTTAGAAATAGTTTATTTATGTGTTCGGTGTTATTGATCTGTCTTTCTCACTGGAATTTTCACTTCCTGAGGGCACAGGTCTGTCCTGTTATACATCCAGGAACTTAGCCTGTACCTAGCACATATCTGGCAATTCAGTTATTTGTAAAAATGGACAACCAAAGGAATTCTGTTATGAAATATAAAAAAGGACGTGTCACTATGTAATAGGTTAATGAAAATTTAATGGTCTTCAACCAGTTTTGCCATGATCTGTGTAATAAACTTTTGTGGTACTATTCCTTGAAGAAAAGAAGAGGGGCTTTGTAGTTGGTCAGACCTTAGTTTTCTTTGTGTTCCTACTAGTTGTCTTAAAGGTAAGTTCCTTAATCTCCATGGATCTTATTTTCCCAATTAGGCAAACTTGAGTAATTTTGTTTATCTTGCAGGATTTTTAAGGATTAAAGATAAGAGGAATAGTATCAAGTACAGTGCCTGCCATACAGTGATGCTCAGTAACTATAGGGAATTAGTGTTTATTTTATTTGTAAGAAGGATCACAGAAAGGGAAAGCTAAAAACATTATCTAAGTAAGTACTGATCGCAAAATTGAGTTTTATAGACTAAGCAAAGCATCTAAAGTAAAACCCTGTGATATCTGAATGGAGCTAGTAAAAAAAATATTCCTCCCCCCCTTATCTTTGCCCTTTTTGCAATCTTATTGCATTATACCTTGTATATATGTATTTATTTCTATATTTGATATATATTTAATATATACATGAATTTATAAGGCAATCACAAACATTTGAACTCTGATAATTAAGAAGCCAAATGTTGATTGTTTTTTTGATAGTAAAATGGTTTTGTGGTTATGTTAAACAAAGAGTCCTTTATTTTTTAGAGATATATCCTAAAGTATTTATTGAAGGAAATTATATGATATTTTGGATTTGCCTGTACATCATGAGTGAGAATTGGGCAGATTGATAGGATTAGAAACATATGGGGATGTAGTTGAGGATTATTGACCCTGGGTAATGTATATGTGGGAATTGTTTTGTGTATTTTACTGTTTCATAATTATAAGTAGGGAAGAAAGGAAATGGAGAGTTTAAGCTTATAGAGAGAGTAGGGAGATGTTCCAGGCACTTTTCCCACTCACCAAAATTGTCAGCCAGGGTTGAGAAAAGAGTGACATTTGGGGGCCTGCTAATACAAAGGCTGAGTTGTGAGGCTGTCACAACATAATGAAGTTCAGTAGGTTTCAAATCATATCTATTCACGTGTGAAATTTTAAGTAACATTTTTCAGTGACTCACTCTTACATCTGAATGAGGAGGAAGGGATCACCAAACATTTGAGGGAACTCCCTGACATGAAACACAAAAGAAAAATATCAAGAAGCCAACATCAAGGAAACTCCAAGGAAAAAGATAGTAAAACAAAATGATAGATAATTGAAATTATAATTAATATTCAGAGAAAGATGGAGGATAGTGCATACATGAATAAAGAAGATGTCAAGAATAATAAAGATAATTTGAAAATTAAAGATATAATTATCACTTTAGTTCAGTCACTCAGTCGTGTCTGACTCTTTGTGACCCCATGGACTGCAGCACTCCAGGCCTCCCTGTCCATCACCAACTTCTGGAGTTTACTCAGACTCACGTCCATTGAGTCGGTGATGCCATCCAACCATCTCATCCTCTGTCGTCCCCTTCTCCTCCCGCCTTCAATCTTTCCCAGCATCAGGGTCTTTTCAAATGAGTCAGCTCTTTGCATCAGGTGGCCAAAGTATTGGAGTTTCAGCTTCGGCATCAGTCCTTCCAATGAACACTCAGGACTGATTTCCTTTAGGATGGACTGGTTGGATCTCCTCGCAGTCCAAGGGACTCTCTAGAGTCTTCTCCAACACCACAGTTCAAAAGTATCAATTCTTTGGTGCTCAGCTTCCTTTATAGTCCAACTCTCACATCCATACATGACCACTGGAAAAACCATAGCCTTGACTAGATGGACCTTTGTTGGCAAAGTAATGTCACTGCTTTATAATATGTTGTCTAGCTTGGTCATAACTTTCCTTCCAAGGAGTAAGCGTTTTTTAATTTCATGGCTGCAGTCACTATCTGCAGTGATTTTGGAGCCAGCCCCCCCAAACAAAGTCTGTCACTGTTTCCACTGTTTCTCCATCTATTTCCCATGAAGTGATGGGACCAGATACCATGATCTTCATTTTCTGAATGTTGAGCTTTAAGCCAACTTTTTCACTCTCTTCTTTCACTTTCATTGAGAGGATCTTTAGTTCTTCACTTTCTGCCATAAGGGTGGAGTCATCTGCATATCTGAGGTTATTGATATTTCTCCTGGCAATCTTGATTCCATCTTGTGTTTCATCAAGCTCAGCATTTATCATGATGTACTCTGCATATAAGTTAAATAAGCAGGGTGACAGTATACAGCCTTGACGTACTCCTTTTCCTATTTGGAACCAGTCCATTGGTCCATGTCCAGTTCCAACTGTTGCTTCCTTACCTGCATACAGATTTCTCAAGAGGCAGGTCAGGTGGTCTGGTATTCCCATCTCTAAGAATTTTCCACAGTTTGTTGTGATCCATACAGTCAAAGGCATTGGCACAGTCAATAAAACAGAAATAGATGTTTTTCTGGAATTCTCTTGCTTTTTTGATGATCCAGCAGGTGTTGGCAATTTGATCTCTGGTTCTTCTGCCTTTTCTCAATCCAGCTTGAACATCTGGAAGTTCATGGTTCACATCCTGTTGATGCCTGGCTTGGAGAATCTTGAGCCTTACTTTACTAGCGTGTGAGATGAGTGCAATTGTGTGCTAGTTTGAGCATTCTTTGGCATTGCCTTTCTTTGGAATTGGAATGAAAACTGACCTTTTCCAGTTCTGTGGCCACTGCTGAGTTTTCCAAATTTGCTGGCATATTGAGTGCAGCATTTTCACAGCATCATCTTTTCGTATTTGAAATAATAGCTCAACTGGAATTCCATCACCTCCACTAGCTTTGTTCATAGTGATGCTTCCTAAGGCCCACTTGACTTCACATTCCAGGATCTGGCTCTAGGTGAGTGATCACACTATTGTGATTATCTGGGTTGTGAAGATCTTTTTTGTATAGTTCTTCTGTGTGTTCTTGCCACCTCTTCTTAATATCTTCTTCTTCTATTAGGTCTATCCCATTTCTGTCTTTTTCTTGAGGCCATCTTTGCATGAAATATTCCCTTGGTATCTCTAATTTTCTTCAAGAAAATATAATTATAGAGTTTAATTATAGAATTTAAAATTATAGAACATTAGCTGGAAGAAATATCTGGAAGCCTGGTCGCACTATAGTTCTTATTTACAGAAGGGGACTCTGGAACTCTAGGGAAAAATGGCAATTATGGGACCACTGGAAAGTGATTGTACCTGCAGGGTCCTAGCAGTGTGAGTTTTAAACTATTTTAGGGTTCAGTTGTGACTGCACATTAACATTAAACAGAAAGCTTTTAAAATTTTAATAATGCCCAGGTCTCATTTCTGTTGGCTTTAGTTTGAATAAAGTAGAACGAGGCGTTATTATTTTTAAAAGTTCCCCAGATAATTCTCTTGTAAAGCATGGGTTGGGATCTAGTGTAAGCTTCTCAAAAGCAAAGCCCATGCTTTATTTATTAGTATGTACACTGCTTTGTACATAGTAAGCTTTTAGTATTTTCTGTGGAAATAATCATCATCACTGATGGCGGCTCCAAGTTAGAGGAGTAAAGGTTAAACTGTTTGACTTTCCCCAGTCCCTGTAACTTCTACACACCATCTGATCAAATAAATGACTATACCCTAGTTTTTAAAGAGAGCTTTTTTTGAAAAATTAAATCCTAGGTATTTCACTTCTTCTGTAAACATTTCAGTAGTGACCTCTGAAAGATAGTCTTTAAGAAACCAAATAATTATCTTAAAAAATTCACAGTGTTTACTTAATATGATAGATTTTTAATTAGTGCTCAAATTTCCAGTGTCTCATAAATATAGAAACAGGATCCACAGAATGTCCACGCATTGCCATTGTTGTTGATTGATACATCTCTGTTGCTCTCTCCCTCTTTTCTTCTCTCTCCTTTCCTTGAAGTTGTTTATTGAGCAATTTATTTGTCCTGTAATTTTCTACAAAGGTGCTAAGTGCATCAGCCTCAAGCATATTCCTTTGCCTGGGGTAGGGGAAACACGGCTTTATAAGTGACTGTGTGTCCTTCCATTAGGTAGCACGTGGTCTAAAGAGGGCCATTTTTATTAGGTTGTACATGAAAAGATTGCATAAACAATCTGCCACAGTAATCTTTAAGTTTCCTTCCTAAAGCAGGATACTTTCAAGATCTAAGCCTTCTACTTTAAGACAGATGTGCTTTGCAGAAAAAGCTGTGGTAGGGACCCCTTTTTGTCTGAGCTGTGGTTCTTTATTGTGCTTGAGAATCCTCTATGAGGCTTGTTAGAAGTGTAGATTCCTGTGCCCAAATAAGATTCTGATTCACGATCTCAGAGGAGACACTGGGAGGCCTCGTACTTAATAGACTGATATCAGTGCAGGTGTTTTGTTGATCACAGTTTGTAAAAAGCAGGATAAATATCACAGCATTTTCATTCTGTGTCTAGGGTTTGGTCTTTGCAGAATTTATTTTACCTTCTTAGACTGTCACAAAGGGAGACCTGCCCTTCAGTGGTCAGTGTCTCACAGTCCTATTTTGGAACTTATTTAGAATTGGCTTATTAAATTCTAACTTTTTATAAGTAAAGACCTGATTTTACTATTCTATGTTATTTTAGTGAAACAAAGTTCAGTAATGTTAGAAACTTTGTGGAAAACAGAAGAAAAGGAAAAGGAAGTATTTATTGAAGAAGTCAAGATTTCATTTAGTTTTTTAGCAAAATAGTTCTCAAGACTAAGTATATTCACTTACCTCAATGATCACACTTAGTCTTTTCCCTATGCTCCTTGTTAATGACCACCTAGACAACTGTTCAGAACAGGAGAAAAGCAGTAGTAGTCCCTGTTTGTCAGTAGCTAATTATTTTTTATCATGCCTGGCTATATATAGAGAAAACTGAGACAGCATATCTGTAAAAAAAAAAATACATATTACATCATGTATTTGAATATTTGTTCATATTTTTGCATTTGATACATATTTCATAGGTGTATATACACTCAGAATTATATAGAAATTTTTTTTCTTCTGAATGTATCTTTCTGCAAGTTCATAGGAAAAAACAAACTTAGATGCCATGACCAAAGTGAATCTTTCTGTCAGCCATCAAATAATTGCATAACTCTGTTCATTTGAGACAATATAATATGAACTTTTGCATACATTTTTAGAATCTAATTTGTTTTTAAGAAGAGGTATTTATGTATAAGAATTTCTCCTAAAGAATTTTTCAAATTATTTTTTTACTTAAATTATAGATATTTTACTATTATTACAGATGGATAATGCTATTCTTTGGAGACATATTAGTTCCCAGAGGGACATATCTTCTAAAGTCATTATATGGCCATTGAAAATGTAAGATTCAGTGCATGAGTTCATGCAAGTATTTACTGAGCACCTAGTATGCCCCAGCTACTCTTCTGTTCTCTAAAGATACAGCAATCAATGAAACAGGAAAAAAAAAAAAAAAAAAAAAACAAAAAAAAAACAAAGCAGAACTGCTTACAACATAGCAGGAAATGATATTTTGGGTAGTAAAAAATGATAAGGTTGAAAAATAGGAGAGGGAACAGGGATTGTTTGGGTTTCCTGGAAATGGCTCACTGAGAAGGTAACATTGAGTAGTGAACTGATTGAACTGCGTGAGCCTTGGAGCTATCTAGGAGAACATTCTGAGCAAAGAGAATGGTAAGTGCACAGGTCCTTAGGTGAATATATGATTGACCTTTTGGGAAACAGAGTGGAGAGAGTGGAGAGAGCAGTAGGAGAGGGGGTTAGGGTGGTAATAGTGTGTCTGGAAGTGAAGTTAATTTCATATTTAGGATCATTTTTTTTTTCTTTTTTTTTTGTTGGAAGTGAGATTGAAAACCATTGAATGGGTTTGAGAAGGGGGATGGTGCAATCTGACTAAGGGCCTTAACTGGACCCATTGCTAGCTTCTGTGGTAGAAACAGACTGAAGATGGGCAATATTGGAAGCAGGGGAGGTGGTTAGGAAGATTTTTACAGTAACCTGGATAAGAGACGGTGGCTTGGATCAGAGTATTTGTAGAGGTTGGGAAACTTGGTTGGATTTTGATGTATTATAATAAATAGGTGACAGAATTTACTGATAGAATTTCATTTTATATCCAAGTTATAAGCCCAGTATTTAATTCATAAATCAATGTATAATTCTTTCAACTATAGAAAAGTAGGAGAGTTATATATGAAGCAGACGATTTAAATCTAACTTTTTATATACTATGAAAGGTACTTTATCAAGGTAATTAAAATATTTGATGATAGTACTTCCTGATACATATTTATATTTTATTAGCAGGATAATTAAAACTCAATCCCACTATTTACTGAGTTAATTTTATCTTTTGTAGAGTAGTTAAAAGCTTAATGTCTTATATCTTCTAACATTTGTAGTTAAAATAGAAGAGCTGGTTGTATAAGTTAAATGGAAGAAATATATTTATTTAATGTAACGTTTAATCACGTGAAGGGCTCAGATAATTTTTTTTCTGAGATCTATCTTAAATGGAAGAAATAAATTTATTTAATGTAATGTTTACTCACATGGAGGGCTCAGATAATTTTTTTTTCTGAGATCTGTCAGTAGAGGGCAGCAAAGTTTCAAGCAGTGTGTTTTTAGGTTCCTGGGAGGCTTTGCACAGGAAAGCAAAGCCTTTCTCTCTCTCTTTTTTTTTTTTTGGTTTGTTGCTCTTAAGTTTGTTCTGGCTTGCTTTTTAATGAAGAGCTTTGGTAATATCACTTAAAAGCCCTGTAGCTTTGGTTCAGATATTTAACCAACTGTTCCCTTAGGTGCTGTAGATACTTTCTTAATGAGAGCATGTCTTTTTTTCTTTCTGTAATTTAGGGAGTACCAGGGCCAGGAAAATATGACATTAAGAGTCAATTTCAGAAGAATAAAAGTGCGACATCAAATGTGAATGATGCATCACCTGCTTTTCTTTCTCAATCCCAGGTAAGGTTCTACAGTTGTTTCACAGATAGAGGATAACAGGTAAAAGGGAACACTAGCAACAAATTCAGTGGTGTTAGGAAGATTATGAAAAGAAAAGTGGCATATAAACAAATTGGGAACAGATATAGTCTAGGCAAATCATATTGCCAAAAATGTGGGTAGACTTAAATGACATAAGATTATATTAAGAATATTGCAGAGATTAGTATTCAAATTATAATTTTTATTAAACATTTTCTACTAAGCAAACTTGCATATGCGAAAGTTCCATTTATCTTATAAGAAATTTTACTCGGGGTTTTAAATATATTATGCTAATGAGTATATGATTGGAAGGTGATCAAACCAGTCATGAAACATCACGAAAAATGCTGGGTTGGATGAAGTACAAGCTGGAATCAAGATTGCTGGGAGAAATATCAATAACCTCAGATATGCAGATGACACCACCCTTATGGGAGAAAACGAAGAGGAACTAAAGAGCCTTTTGATGAAAGTGAAAGAGGAGAGTGAAAAAGTTGGCTTGAAACCAAATATTCAGAAAACGAAGATCATGGCATCTGGTCCCATCACTTCACGGCAAATAAATGGGGAAACAGTGAAAATAGTGACAGACTATTTTTTGGGGCTCCAAAATCACTGCAGATAGTGACTGCAGCCATGAAGTTAGAAGACACTTACTCCTTGGAAGAAAAGATATGACCAACGAAGATAGCATATTCAAAAGCAGAGACATTACTTTGCCAACAAAGGTCCGTCTAGTCAAGGCTATGGTTTTTACAGTAGTCATATATGGATGTGAGAGTTGGACCCCGAAGAAAGCTGAGTGCTGAAGAATTGATGCTTTTGAACTGTGGTGTTGGAGAAGAGTCTTGAGAGTCCCTTGGACGGCAAGGAGATCCAACCAGTCCATTCTAAAGGAGATCAGCCCTGGGTGTTCTTTGGAAGGAATGATGCTAAAGCTGAAACTCCAGTACTTTGGCCACCTCCTGAGAAGAGTTGACTCATTGGAAAAGACTCTAATGCTGGGAGGGATTAGGGGCAGGAGGAGAAGGGGGCGACAGAGGATGAGATGGCTGGATGGCATCACCAACTCGATGGACGTGAGTTTGAGTGAACTCCGGGAGCTGGTGATGGAAAGGGAGGCCTGGCGTGCTGCAATTCATGAGGTCGCAAAGAGTCGGACATGACTGAGCAACTGAACTGAACTGAAGCTATTTCTTAGGCAAGAACATTATAATGCTAACAAACATTTATAATGTGGCACTGTTTGGATCAAGTAGTTGTGATTTTTCTCCAGTTGTACTGTGTAAACTCTGATTATCTTACTTAACTAGGGAAGGTTATTTACCTTTAGATGACTACATGTGACTACTTGGTTTCATTGTACTTAAGAGGCACCTCCTAGGAGACAGGTAGATTGCAGGTATATTTTGGAGACATAATTAACATGACTTTTTAATGAGTTAATGTTGTGGTAAGGGACTAGGAGGAATCAAGAATGAATACTAGGTTTTTGCCTTGAGCAGCTTGATGGTACTTGAGGTACAACACAGAATGAATGTAGGGAAGTGAGATACTGTGTGTGCCCTTGATTTTTAAAAATCACATTTTTGCAACCAGAACTCTCAGTTTTTATGCTGTTCTGTTCATCTAATATGTAGTCCTAATGTGACATCACTTGGCATCAATTATAATATTTTAAATGTATTTCTCAGAAATGAAAAGGAATATGGTATCAGTTTTGCTTAAGGGATTCTGAAGTGAAAGATGTGGAAGAGTTAAAACCAACAGGACTGCCTGCTAGGGTAGTGTTAGTGTTTAGTTGAATATGGATAGATTTGTTAATGACTATGATTGAAAACAGAGAAGGCAATGGCACCCCGCTCCAGTACTCTTGCCTTGAAAATCCAATGGATGGAGGAGCCTGGTAGGCTGCAGTCCATGGGGTTGCGAAGAGTCGGACACGACCGAGCTACTTCACTTTCACTTTTTACTTTCATGCATTGGAGAAGGAAATGGCAACCCACTCCAGTGTTCTTGCCTGGAGAACCCCAGGGACGGGGGAGCCTGGTGGGCTGCCGTCTATGGGGTCGCACAGAGTAGGACACGACTGAAGTGACTTAGCAGCAGCATGATTGAAAAAGCAATAATTCGATTAACTAGGTGGACTTAGAAGACAATTTTTGTTTTTTAGGAATAAAGACATATTATGTTTCTGGGATACTTACTTTAAAAAGTCATCGACTTAAGGATTTGTCTGGTATTTTATCTAAATGCATTGAATTTTCTTATGTCTTCAACTAGTAATTTTTAAAACCTAAGATTTTCTTTATAATGCTTCTCAACTTTTGCTGCAAATTAGAATATTTTGGGAAATTTTAGTACAAATCCAATTGCTTTCTTTCCTGTCTCCCAGAGTTGATGGAGATGGTCCAGAATAGGGCCCAGGCAGACATCACTTTTTTTTTTTTTTAACTCGTCAAGAAATGCAGCCAGGGTTGAATGTTACCATTTAAAAATATTGTACTCAGCATTTAAATAATAAGATAGTATTTAGGAAGGCTTTTGAAATGTTTCTACATGAAAGGAGGCTAAAAGCAATATCTGAGCCTAGACTAGATGATGTATTGGACGGGAAAATTGCATTAGAGGTATAATTAGATCAACTGACAAATTTGGAATATAAATGGTAGATTAAATAAAAGTCTTATATCATTGCTACATTAAGAAAATACATGTAAGAAAATATCCCTAGTTTTAGTAAATGCACACAAAGGATTTAGGGAGAAAGGGCTGGCCACAACACAACATACATAACTTTCCATTAAACAGTTCTGTGTGTGTGTGTATAGAGATAGAGAAAGGGAATAATGGACATACAAACAGAAAAGCAGAAATAAAGTGGGCAAATGAAAAAAGTGAATGGCATATTAACAGTAGGTGAACCTGGATAAACATGGCACAGGAATTTTCTGTATTATTTTTATTTATAACTTTGAATATTCCAAATTTTAAGTTAATTCTAAATAAAAAAGTTAAAAAATAAATTATACAATCTATATGTCATAAGATTTCATAGTTTACATATAGATACATTTAATCAGTCAGTTCAGTTCAGTAGCTCAGTCATGCCCAACTCTTTGTGACCCCATGGACTACAGCACACCAGGCTTCCCTGTAAATGAATATACCAAGTAAGCTTATTATAAGTTTATAATATAAAAAATTTAATGTTATAAGTTAAAGTGATTTATGTACCATTTGAATCTATAAGATTTTTTCTTAAGG
>SJYT01064460.1:708647-747084 GCA_006410635.1 Cephalophus harveyi | reverse complement strand
TAATATTGTTGTGTTAATTGAATATACATATTCAGGAACTTTGTCAATTTGTACAGTTTTATTACATATAAGAAACTGTATTTGATCATATAGATTTTATTTATTATCTTAACTTTCAGAATATCTTAAATGTGGAGATTGTCCATACACTATCATCTGAATCTCATAATGAGATGATGTCCTTTGAAAAGTCTTTCTGGCTTAGCAAAGTATATAATGCATTACTGTATTAATATACATCTGATTTTACTAAAAGTATATATTTTATATTTTGATAGGTGCAAGATCTTAATTCAT
This sequence comes from Cephalophus harveyi, assembly GCA_006410635.1. Taxonomy (NCBI): domain Eukaryota; kingdom Metazoa; phylum Chordata; class Mammalia; order Artiodactyla; family Bovidae; genus Cephalophus; species Cephalophus harveyi. Next base: position 746,787 of record SJYT01064460.1, on the reverse strand, counting down.
CTACATTTTCTTCACTTAATTATGAAATAAATTAAACTCCAGATGTTATATTACTAAAAAGGCAGCTTTTAAGTCATGAAATATAAAAATGTACCATTACTTTCTAACTGGCATATTTTCCTGTTCTTCACTAGAGGTTTGTCCCTATGAAATCAATCACTCCAGCTCCTGGCACATACAATGAATCTCGAACTGCTTTCAAGCCCTTGAAGAAAACATTAGGATTGAAAAATACCTCATTTGGTCAAAGTGCTGCTCGATTCACACAAGACTCTAAGACAGAGAAAATGCCAGGTTGGAAATTAATTCATATGTATCCACTCTAACTTGATGTAACTTAATATTCTTAACAAGATGGATGCACCAGAAAGTACAATTTTTTTTTGTTCTGTGGGTTGTGTTGTTAAGTCAACATTTTTTTTTAAGCATTGACTATACACTAAACTCAGATAAAAATAATGTGTAATGTTAGTAAGATTTTAATTTAGCTTATCACATAAGCTAAATCTTAGTTGTAATTTTCTATTGCTTTCCTTCTTTTTTCAATAAAGTTCCTAATTTTCTCTTGGTAGATGAACATATATAATATATTAACTATGTGGTCACTGCCAGTAATGTAACTTATGATATTCAATTTTGTTAAAATTTTATTTTGGGGGATGTCCAATCATGTGTTCTAGTATTCTCAGTGGGTACTCTTATATATATATATGTATATAAAATATATATGTTATATAAGTATATACATTTATATATAATTATTATATATAATACATGTTATATATTTATATAGAGAGACGTATACTAGATTATAGTGGATAATCTTTATATATCCTAGAATATAACACAAAACATATAGAGCTTCCCAGGTGGCTCAGTGGGTAAAGAATTCACCTTCAGTGCAGGAGACATGGGTTTGATCCCTGGGTTGGGAAGATCCCCTGGAGGAAGGCATGGTGACCAAACTCCAGTATTCTTGCCTGGAGAATCCCGTGGACAAAGGAGCCTAGTGGGCTACAGTCCACGGGGTCAGAGAGAGTTGGAAACAGCTGAAGTAGCTGAGCACACACACACTAGTGTATAGGTTGTCTGTTGCTGCATGACAAACTTAGTGGCTTAAAAAAATGCTTTTTCTGTCATAGCTCATTAGTTTGTGGGGTTTCTGGAAGGCAGAGTTCAGATGAGACTGTCATTCAGAGTATGTGCATAGCTCCAGCATTGCTGCCCCAGGGTAGTTGATTTTTGACATAGTAGCTCAGGGCTCCGTGAGACCTGATAGGATGCTGCAAGACTTCTTATGACTGACCCTCAGAAAATCCCAGGACATCATTTCTGTTACATTCTATTAGTCAGTCAAATGACCCAAGGTAGCCCATGTTGAACAGAAGGGCATGAAACTTTATCTCTCAATGACATGGATAGCAAGGAATTGGTAGCCATTTCTAAAATTTTATGTAAATGGAATCACACATTATTTAGAATTTTGTATATCATCTTTCATTGGCATAATGTTTTTGAGTTTCAATCATGTTGTTGCATTTATTTTTGTTTTTTATTATTGAGTAGTATTCCATTGTTTGGGTGTAGCACAGTTTGTTTATCTGCTCACCAGCTGATGGACATTTGGTTTGTTTTCACTTCTCTTGGAAAAATAATTAGAAGTAGAATTTCTGGGTCATATGGTAAGTATAAGTTTAACTTTGTAAGAAGTTGACAAATTGCTTTTCAAAGTAGCAAAATACTTTGCATTCCTGTCAGCAATATATGAGAAGTCTTTCTAAAAAAGTTGCCTACAGTTACTCAGTTTATAAAGATGTATATAAAAACCAGAATATGGCTCAGCCATAGAAGAGCAAACTTTTGCCATTTGTAGCAATATAGATCGACTTTGAGGATATTATGCTAAATGAAATGTCAGAGAAGAAAAATACAGTATGATATCATTTATATGTGAAATCTAAAAAATACAACAAACTAAATAAACTGAATAAAAACAAAAAAGAAGCAGACTCACAGATAAAGAGAACCAACTAGTGTTTACCAGTGAGGAGAGGGCAGAGGGGAGGAGTACAGAGGCAGGGATAAGTAAAAGGGTTATTATGGGATTATATGAATTCAGGTGTGTGAACTTTTGAAAACTGTAAAGCACTATAGAATTTAAAGACTCATTCAATAACTGCAATACCATAAAATAAATAGTAAAGTTACTAAGTTTAAAAGAATTAAAAGGGTGCTTATTATTATATATTATATATTTCATAATTCTAGGTCCTGGGTTTTATAATATCCAAAACAATACGTTCATCGACAACTTTAGCAATACCTACTGGAAGAAACCAAAGAAAAGTGCATTTGGTTCTTCTGTTGCTCGGACTCTCTTCGTGGTTCAGAAAGAAGTTTTTACTACTCCTGGGCCTGCTGATTATAAGGTAATATGTGAATACCAAAATTATATTATTTATATCTCATATGAAGAATTTAGAATTTACAAAATTACCTGTGGTATATGTACTTCACTATTATAAGCCATACTGTTATTGTTAAAATTACTTACATGTGGTCAATTATGGCATAAAAGCAAAAATTAATTTGGTTAAAGCTATGTTTATAATTTCTTTTTCAAAAATAGATCTTATTTGGGAATTCCCTGGTGGTTAGGTCACCATGCTTTCACTGCTGAAAGTGTGCAGGTGCAAGTTCGGTCCCTGATAGGGAAATTGTGATCTCACGAGCCATGTGGTATGGTTAAAAAAAAGAAGTCTTATTATTTAACTCTTTGAAGATCTCATATGGTTTTGGCATTTGGAAATTTCCGGGACCAGATATCGAACCCATGCCGGCTGCACTGGCAGGTGAATTCTTATCCACTGTACCTGCAGAGAAGTCCTTATTTCAGTTCGGTTTAGTCACTCAGTCATGTCCGAACTTTGCAACCCCATGGACTGCAGCACACCAGGCCTCCCTGTCCATCACCAACTCCCGGAGTTTACTCAGACTCATGTCGATTGTCAGTGATGCCATCTAACCATCTCATGCTCTGTCATCCCCTTCTCTTCCCGCCTTCAATCTTTCCCAGCAGCAGGGTCTTTTCAAATGAGTCAGTTCTTCCCATCAGGTGGCCAAAGTATTGGAGTTTCAGCGTCAGTAACAGTCCTTCCAATGAACACTCAGGACTGATTACCTTTAGGATGGACTGGTTGGATCTCCTTGCAGTCCAAGGGCTTCTCCAACACCACAGTTCAAAAGCATCAATTCTTCGGTGCTCAGCTTTCTTTATAGTCCAATTCTCACATCCATACATGACTACTGGAAAAACCATAGATTTGACTAGACAGACCTTTGTTAGCAAAGTAATGTCTCTACTTTTTAATATGCTATATAGGTTGGTCATAACTTTTCTTCCAATCTTCGGTGCTCAGCTTTCTTTATAGTCCAATTCTCACATCCATACATGACTACTGGAAAAACCATAGATTTGACTAGACAGACCTTTGTTAGCAAAGTAATGTCTCTACTTTTTAATATGCTATATAGGTTGGTCATAACTTTTCTTCCAGGGAATAAGTGTCTTAATTTCATGGCTGCAGTCACCTTCTGTAGTGATTTTGGAGCCCCCCAAAATGAAGTCTGTCATTGTTTCCACTGTTTTCCCATTTATTTGCCAGAAAGTGATGGGACCAGATGCCATGATCTTCGTTTTCTGAATGTTGGGTTTTAAGCCAACTTTTTCACTCTCCTCTTTCACTTTCATCAAGAGGCTGTTTAGTTTTTCTTCACTTTCTGCCATAAGGGTGGTGTCAACTGCATATCTGAGATTATTGATTTTTCTCCCAGAGATCTTGATTCCAACTTCTGCTTCATCCAGCTCAGCATTTCACATGATGTACTCTGCATGTAAGTTAAATAAATAGGGTGACAATATACAGCCTTGCCATACTCCTTTTCCTATTTGGAACCAGTCTGTTGTTCCATGTCCAGTTCTAACTGTTGCTTCCTGACCTGCATATAGGTTTCTCAAGAGGCAGATCATGTGGTCTCGTATCCCCATCTCTTTCAGAATTTTCCACACTTTATTGTGATCCACACAGTCAATGGCTTTGGCATAGTCAATAAATCAGAAGTAGATGCTTTTCTGGAACTCTCTTGCTTTTTTGATGACCCAGCAGATGTTGGCAATTGCCGGGGTCCAGCCCCGGTGGATCCAGGGTGATTCGAAGGTGGGGACGGATTTGGCGTCCTTGGAAAAATACATATTTAATTACAGATATATAGAGAGATTAGAAACGGATAGTGTAGTAGGAAAATTAGTGGAGAAAAAGAGGCTGAATAACTTGGTTTATGTGGAATAGCATCCATGCTCCAGATGGGAATTCAGCCAGAAAAACGGGGAGCAAGAGAGAAATGACATAGGGGAGTCAGTCTTTCCAGGAACAGATCCCATGTCTTTATTGTTCAGGTTTTCTTAGATACCTTTTTTTACACATAGGGATGAATACAGAGTCACGTGGGGGTCAGGAGTCCTGACCTGTATTCAAATCAGGTGCTTTCCATAAACGTATAGAAAAAGGTTCTTAGGGGTTTTCACATCATCTTCTAGCCATGAGGCTTGCTGACATTTATGACCCTTTCTTTCTGATCACCAAAAAACTTATTTGTTCCAAGGGTGCTTTTTCTGAAACCAGGCACCACTCTCCAAAGAAAGCTGCATTCTTATAGGGTCAGGGTGTCGTGAGTTACAATCAAGAAAGGAATGTATTTAACCCAAGGTTCCCATGATTCATCTTAAAGGTCCACCCTTATTTCTCCTAGATGCTAGTTATATTCATTAGAAGAGCAGAGAATACGGAGATTTAGCAGCAAAATATCAGCCCAACAAATGAAAATCCTTTCACCAAGATTCCCCTTACGATCTGTTTAGTCTTAAGACAGTGATAAAGTTCCATGTTTACATAGCAAGGACACAGTGATTCATCACAAAGTACAGTGGTCCATCACAAAAGAGAAAATTCATTCACTCGAAAAGTCTAGTATGGCTCACATCAAAAACTACGATATTTCCTTTTCTGTATTTCAAATACATCGATTAATATATTCCCAGGTGCCTCAGGATATGGAGGCCTGGGGGCAATCATTGACTCAATCATGAGAAAAGCCCTATGATAGTGAAGACTTTCAAAATCCTCCAAAACTCTCTGTGCTGTTTATGGTTGAGAGGTAGTAAACAATCATGTGTCAGCAGAGAGGTTTGACCTGAGACACCCTTGTCCCACCCAGGGCAGGGAATGAGCAGCAATGACTGACACAACCAAGGAAAACACCCTTCACCAATAGGATTCCTAGCCAACCCCCTCTACTCATCTTTTCTAACTTCCCAAAAGAATTTGCCTTTCGTAAGTCTAACACATCTCGTGCCTCTTACGGTTCGGAGGCTGTAAACAATCACATGTGGCTGGACGAACCTATACAGGCAGGCGAGATAACCTTCAGAGGAGTTGAAAGTGGAAACACTCTTGCCACGCCCAGGAATTTTTATGTTATTAACTTGGAGCTGTAAGTTAACTCCTTCTCCGAGAGAAATGGTTATGGGGGAGAGACCCCCGTAAAGCACTCTGGTTTGGGGGTAGATGCTCGGGAACAGGGGAACAGGGGAACAGGGGGTTTCCTGAGGCTCGATCATGCCTTTGCGTACGCCAAGCTTCCTTCCTCATGACTTTGGCCATGGGCGGAGGGCCTCACGCTGGCCCCCGGCGCGCGCGCACACGCGCGCGCACACACACACACACACACACACACACACACACACACACACACACAGGTGGGCTCATAGTCCAAAAGAAACCAACTTTTGTGTTTATCCATCCATCCCCCTTGTGGTGGCTGTCGTGCCGTCGCTAGTCAAAGAAGCTGATCTCACATGGAATCTGATGTCTTCTTCTCTACGACACGTCGAGAAGCCGCAAGAGTGCCGGTTGGTGAGAAACGAAGGTCAGCCCGGCACGATGCAACCCAGCGATGCGTGTGCTCAGAGGCCCACCTAGATTCGAACTCCAGTTCACGGAGGGGAACGGTGGGAACAGGAGGGTGGACTGCGAGTCACATCACCCCCTTCCGAAAAGGCACCTCCTCGCCTTCCTCCCTGATTGGCATCTGCACGGCTCCTCCCGGCCTCAAGGATCCCATGGAAAGGACGTACAGGCTGTGTCCCTTTTCCGGGCCTGATCGTTCGGAAACTCTCCCATACAAAGCGGGGACGTCGAGATATCAGTCTGGAGTTTGGGACTGGGGCTTCCCTGGTGGCTCCGTAGAGACCGTGAGCGTGCCTGTTCCCGTGAAGAAGTCCTTCCCGGTCCGGGCTCTGGAGATCGGCCCACGCGGACCTGCAGACAAGGGACGGCCATCCCTCTCGGCTCCCTGCAGGCTCACGGGTCCAGGCGTGCTGTGCCCCCAGCATCTGCTCGCATCTTCTGGGCCTGTCTCCCCCATCGTGCTCCTCTCCCTTGGAATCCTTCTCCCTTCTCGTCTGACACGTTTTCTTTTCCGTGCGACTCTTTCTGGCTCCCCAGGCGCCACTTCCCATCGTTCGTCTCTGCTCAAGACGAGGGACGGCCATCCCTCTCGGCTCCCTGCAGGCTCGCGGGTCCAGGCGTGCTGTGCCCCCGGCATCTGCTCGCACCTTCCGGGCCTGTCTCCCCCATCGTGCTCCACTCCCTTGGAATCCTTCTCCCCTCTCATCTGACACGTTTTCTTTTCCGTGCGACTCTTTCTGGCTCCCCAGGCGCCACTTCACATCGTTCGTCTCTGCTCGTCGCCCTCGTCTCGTGGAAAGAATTCCACGCGTCTCTGCTCTGTTCCCTAAGGAGTCTGTCATCACTCCATTCATCTGGGGACCGACTGGCACCTAGGCAACCCCAGTCCACGAACACTGTGGTTCCGTGTTTACGGAACGACTTGCCAACGACCGCAGGGGGCTTGTGGACGTGGACGACCCGTGGAAAGCTGGCACCGGGGAGTCATCCTGCGGACACACCCTCGGGAACCATCGTGTTGGCGGGTTAGCGTTTGGGTTGTCATCGTGGTCGCCGCCGTCTTCCCCAAGACGTGTGCGGTCGCTTGGATTCCAATGGCGTCTCTTTGAAAAGAATGGATCATTCACTGGATCACCTCCGAAGGACTTCGAAAAGAGTCGTGGCCGAGAAATGATCGATCCTTCCAACAATCCCACTTCTGGGTATACATACATCGAAAGAAAATAAACAAACGCAGACTCTCAGAGAGAGATCTGCACTCCCGTGTCCACGGCAGCATCCGTCGTCACACGGGTCAAGAGAGGGAAACAGCCTGAGTGTCCATCAGGGGCAGAAGAGGTAAAGAAGACGCACGGTCCAGATAGAGATCGATCGATAGGTAGACATAGATGTCACATGGAGCCACAGGAATGAACACATTCTTATGTGGTGATAGCATGGATGTGACTTAGGGAGTGACGCCAAATGAATCAGTCAGGGAGAGAAAGAAAAAGACTTTCTCGTGCCACTTACATGCCATGGATGGCCATCAAAAAAAAAAAAAAAAAAAAAAAAGAAAGAAAGAAAGAAAACGATCATCACAGAGCAGTTGGGGGAGGGGAGGGAGACATGGGAAGATATTGCACTGATGTAAGGGGAAAAGAAAAAAAAAAAACCTCGCGGATAAGGTCCATATATACTGTATACGTCACAAAGAGCACGGTGATTCTAATGAATAGTATTATTATTATAGTATGATACTATTCGGAGAAGGCAATGGCACCCCACTCCAGTCCTCTTGCCCGGAAAACCCCATGGACGGAGGAGCCTGGTGGGCTGCAGTCCATGGTGTCGCTAAGAGTTGGACCCAACTGAGTGACTTCACTTTCACTTTTCACTTTCATGCATTGGAGAAGGCAATGGCATCCCACTCCGGTGTTCTTGCCTGGAGAATCCCAGGGACGGGGGAACCTGGTGGGCTGCCGTCTATGGGGTCGCATAGAGTCGGACATGACTGAAGTGACTTAGCAGTAACCCTATAGTGATAGTGAAGTCACTCAGTCTTGTCTGACTCTGCGACCCCATGGACTGTAGCCTACCAGGCTCCTCCATCCATGGGATTTTCCAGGCAAGAGTACTGGAGTGGGTTGCCATTTCCTTCTCCAGGGGATCTTCCCAACCCAGGGATCGAACCCAGGTCTCCCACATTGTAGGCAGACACTTCACCTTCTGAGCCACCTGGGAAGTCCCAGGTTTATAGGCTAATGAGTGGGAAGAGTATTCCAGCCATTTTGGGGAATGGGTGGGAATTTCCAGGAACTGGGCCACTGCCTACGTTTTGACCCTTATGATCAGCCTTGAAACTGTCATGGCACCTGTGGGTGTGTAATTTAGCTTGCTGATGTGTTTTTTTTTTAATTGAAGTATACTAGCTTTACATTATTGTATTAGTTTCTGCTGTAAAACAAACTGTATCAGCTATCTTTTGGTGACGTCGCTCAGTCGTGTCCGACTCTTTGCGACCCCGTGGACTGTAGCCTACTAGGCTCCTCTGTCCATGGGGTTCTCCAGGCAAGAATACTGGAGTGGGTTGCCATTTCCTTCTCCAGGGGATGTTCCCGACCCAGGAATCGAACTCAGGTCTCCCGCATTGCAGGCAGACGCTTTAACCTACATATATCCCCTTCTACTTGGACTTTGCCCCCCTCAACTCATCCTACCTCATAGGTCATCACAGAGCACTGAGCTGAGCTCCGTGTGCGATACAGCAGGTTCCCGCTGGTGTTTTTCAGTCACTAACCCATGTCTGATTCTTTGTGACCCCATGGACTGCAGCACGCCAGGCTCCTCTGTCTTCCATTATCTCTTTGAGCTTGCTCAAGTTCATGTCCCTTGAGTTGGTGATGCTGTCTAACCATCTCATCCTCTGCTGCCCTCTTCTCCTTTTGCCTTCAGTCTCCCAGCATCAGGATGTTTTTCAGTGAGTCCACTCTTTGCAGCAGGTGGCCAAAGTATTGGAGCTTCAGCATCAGTCCTTCCAATGCATATTCAGGGTTGATTTCATTTAGAATTGACTGGTTTGATCTTGCTGTCCAAGGGAATCTCAAGAGTCTTATCCAGCACCACAGTTCAAAAGCATCAGTTCTTCAGTGCTCAGCCTTCTTTATATTCCAACTCTCACATCTGTACGTGATTACTGGAAAAAACTCTTGTTAACCTTTGTCCTGCTTCATTTTGTACTTCATGGCCAAACTTCCCTTATTCCAGGTTTCTATTGACTTCCTACTTTTGCATTCCAATCACCTGTGATGAAAAGGACATCCTTTTTTGATATTAGTTCTAGAAGGTCTTGTAGATCTTCATAGAAGCAGTCAGCTTCAGCTTCTTTGACATTAGTGGTTGGGGTATAGACTTGAATTACTGTGATGTTGAATGATTTGCCTTGGAAATGAACTGAAATCATTCTCTTATTTTTGAGATTGCACCCAAGTCCTGCATTTCAGACTCTTGTTGAGCGAGGGCTACTTCATTTCTTAGGGATTCTTGCCCACAGTAGTAAATATATTGTCAACTGAATTAAACTCATCCATTCCCATCCATTTTAGTTCACTGATTCCTAAGATGTTGATGTTCACTCTTGCCATCTCCTGCTTGGCTACATCCAATCTACCTTGATTCATGGGCTTAACATTCCAGATTCCTGTGCATATGGTTCTTTACAGCACTGGACTTTACTTTTACAGACACATCCACATCTGAGCGTCATTTCCACTTTGGCCCAGCTGCTTCATTCTTTCTGGAGCTATATTAGTGATTGCCTCCCCACTCTTCCCCATTAGCATATTGGACACCTTCCGACCTAGGGGTGCTCAGCTTCTGGTGTCATATCTTTTTGCCTTATCATAGTGTCCATGGGATTCTCAAGGCAAGAATACTGGAGTGCTTTGCCATTTCCTCCAGTGGATCACATTTGTCTGAACTCTTCAATATGACCCTTCCATCTTGGGTGGCCCTGCACAGCAGCATGAGTCAGTAGCTTCACTGAGTTACGCAAGTCCCTTTGCCGAGGCTGTGATTCATGAACGGGTTCTCACTAGCTATTTGTTGTATAGTAAATATGTGTCATCCCAATCTCCCCATTCTTTTCACCCTCTCCTTCTTCCCTTGCTGATGTATTTTGAAGAGTGTGTACTAAGGCCCAAGGTCTAAGAGAAGTAGGCTATTTTGGACCTAGTTGGTTCTAATCATTTTATGTCATTTCCTTGGGCTGTGTCATTCTTTCAAAGCTTGTGTCCTGCCCCGATCCTGTCTCAGCCCTACTTGTTTTAGGGAGGGAGTCCCATCTTAAATATAATTGACTCATGCCTGCACCTAAATGCATAGCACATCTGACTGATTTGGTTTTCCTTAAAATATTAACTCTTGTATTAAAAAGGGCAGATGTCAGAAGCTATTGTGCTACTTGGATTTTGGTGTTTTAGTTTTATACTGTTCATAACAAAAGAAATTATTGACGTAATAATTGTTATCCTTTAGGAAAGCTGAAATGAGGAAGTAAGTTGGACTTTTTGTATTTTGGTAGAGATATTATCAATACAAAGATACTGTGTTTCTTGTACATGTTTTATTACATAGCTCTCACTACACGTGATCATAGTTGTTCATAAATGTCTTCAGCACTAGATCGTGAACTCCTTGAACGCTGGGGCACTATCATGGTCACTGGTACCGTTGTTTCCTTCATGCCACTGCTACCCGTCTCCTTTCCATCTTCTCTTCTCCATTTCCCCACCCCACCTCCCATTTTTTAAACTGTAGCTTATATTCCTCTCTTTCTGTCACTTACCTTCCTTAAAATATTTTAGGGCCTGATAGTATTTAAGACATTTTGCTTGTCTGGGATGTGGAGTGGGTCTTACCCTCTCCACATCTTACCCTCAAAGAGTTTGCAATTTCATGCATGCTCAGTTGTGTCCGACTCTTTGCGACCGCATGAACTGTAGCCCACCAGGCTCTTCTGTCCATGGGCTTTTCTAGGCAAAAATACTGGAGTGGGTTGCCATTTCAGTTTCATAGTAGATATCTATAAGTAACTGAAGTTATGATATATTACCAAGGAAATATAAGTAAAAGGTGCAAAGTAATAGTTGTCATAGAAATGGTACAGAATAGGGGCTAATGATTTCCGAGGAGAAAATAAATGTTTCCAGCTAGAGAGATGGCAAGCTTTCATGGAGGAGGTGGCCTAGCCTGATTGCCTTCAGTTAGGAGTAATTTTTGTTTTCTGATGTTCATAATCGTACCTGGAGTTGCCTTTGGTCCTTCTCAAAGAGAAGAAACACTGGAGCATTTTAGTTTGTGCAGATCTATTAAGGGAAACTTCACTTCTAAGTGTATGCAGATACCATTTTTTTCTTAATTTTTTCCTTTTCTAAATGTGTTTATTTTTAGAAAGTTAGCAGATGAAGGAAAGCCGCAAGAAGAAAATAAAATCATCTATAATGTCATAATAAAAAAAAAGTTTTTAAACAAAGAGATTTTAGCGTGCTTGCTCTTTGGCACTTGACTCTCTTCACTGACTATATCATGAATGTTAATACTATTAAGTGTTTCCTGCAGTGAACATCTTGAAAACTGCATTTTATTGTATGTACTGTGGTTTATATTTTCATTCCCTTACTGTTTCACATGTGAACAGTAACAACCCCATTATATTTGCGGGGATAAGCTTGAAACAATTCAGAAAAGCATGAAAGATAAAAATATAACCACACATTGTATCCGTTAAGATTACTTTTGTCACCAAGTAATAGAACTCAACTAATTAAGTGACTTAAAGAATAGGAGTTTGTCACCTACATTTGGAGCTGTTTGTATAGCATTTGTTCAGCAGCTAAACATTATTAGGGATCTGGGTTGGAATTTCGCTAGGCCTTTTGGTTTTCTCTCAGAGTTGCAGAAGGAGCACAGACAGCAGCTTCAATTATGATCCTGTTGAAAAGTGAAGAAGCAGGTGACAGCCTGGGGCAGAGTTGTCCTTGGTCATCATCGTCTCAGACACAGGGAAGTCTTTCCCCAGAGCCTTCCAATAGACTCTCCCAAACATTCATTGACCAGAATGAGGGCACACACCTAGATGAGAGTCTGGGTCCTCTCTTCATAAATCAAAAGATATATGTCCAACATTTGAACAAAATGAGAGGCTTGTTAAGGAGAGAAAAAGGAAACACTTTGAGGTTGTGAGCAAATGACTACTCTATGCATATTCAAAAAACTTTCCTTTTTTTAAAGTTTAAAATTCTTAGAAGGATGCCACGAAATCGTACTTTCTGGTTTGCTTACTTGTTAGGGCTTCCCTGGTGGCTCAGAGGTTAAAGTGTCTGCCTGCAATGCAAGAGACCAGGGTTCGATCCCTGGGTTGGGAAGATCCCCTGGAGAAGGAAATGGCAACCTACTCCAGTATTCTTGCCTGGAGAATCCCATGGACGGAGGAGCCTGGTGGGCTACAGTCCATGGGGTTGCAAAGAGTCGGACACGACTGAGTGACTTCACTTCACTTCACTTACTTGTTTGTAAGCTTCTGTGTAGAAAGTTATGTGTTTATTATTCTAGTAGAAAAATAACTTGTTGGTTTTTTAACTTATTTAGTTAGCAGGTATGTTTAGAATGAAACTCTTTTTGCAGTAAAATGCTTTTGGGGCCTTTTCCTCCCTGTCTATCGCAGTGCTTTTTGTGGCTAATTGAAAGCAGATAGCAGGAAAAAGCAGGAGAATCAAACTTAATAAACTGTTCAAAAATATTGCAAAGCTCATTTCTTTGGTCTATACTGCTTATTAGTAGTTTTAACCTATATGTGTATGATTATTTTTGCTGTTTTTCACTGACATAGTTTTCATATGTGTAGTGTATGCATATTAAGCGTATAGCTCAGTACATTTTTACATAAAGTATATACCCATTTAATTGCCATCCAGACCAAGAAAGTCCCTCATGCCCCTTAAAAGTCATCATTAGCTATACTTTTACCAAATTTCTCATTATATACTTCTGTTCAGTTGAATCAATTGAAGGGAAAGATTTGGCAAAATACAGGTATTCTGTGAATTTTCTTGGTTTTAGTATAAAGATATTAAATTTGCTTGACGGTTCTCTTCTCGAATCCCTTGAAAACAGGTTATAACAAGAACTACTCAGACTTGTTGATTTAGTAACTGTCATGTTGTTATATTTGGTTTCCTTAATGTGTTCATGGAATTTGTGGTATTTGTTTATATGATTGTTATAATAGTATAATACATGATGGTTATAAAATTTTAGGGAAATTGTATACCATCTTGGGTACAACCCCTAAAAACTCCACAGATTTATAATAGTGTTCTGTTTGTCGAGTTTGTGCTAAAAATTCCTTTTTCTTAAATGCTTAGTTTTTTTTTTTAATTAAACTATTTTTAAAAAATGCATTATAGCAGCCTACAAAGAACTTTCTGCCTGAAACTCAGGAAAGTACATATTGATGCACTAACAATTTGACAGGAAGATTTAGGTTGCTCTTTGTTACTATATTTTATCCTCCAAACTTTCCCTTTATAACCCCTGATAAGTCTACATTTATTTCAGGTAAACTTGACACCTAGTTTTGCTTTGTTTATAACTGGAACATGTCATGATGCAATGTGAAACTGATAACGACTGTTCGACACAGATTGTCTGGGATTGGAGGCTCTCCCCTGGGGGCTCCATCAGCCCTGAGCACGCGCGGGGTTCAGCGTCCTGCTTGTGTGTACTGGGTGTGCCGCACACGCTGCGGCAGTGTGGCTCTGATATGTCATGGCCTTTTGGTGAAAGTGACTGATAACTTGTTCTGATGATATCATCTCATTTGATAGTCTTGCTAGTCTGTGCTGATGGCGCAGCTAGCATTGTGTTTACTTCATGTCATGTTTGCAGATTGGATCTGGCTCATCTCGTCTGGGAACAGCAGCAACTATTAAAGGTGGGTGTGGTCTCTCCTGGACATTACCTCTGACTTTCCATTTCTTTTTTGGTCATAGTAAAGATAATTAATTGTATCGTGTATTTACGTGTAATGAAAAATCATTCTTGAAATTATTTTGTGGATAAAATTATGTATCTTATATTAAAGATTGCTGGTTTTAAATTGTGGTCCCTTTTCAACATGACCAAGTGACTCTTTTTATCATCCAAATTTCATAACAGTATTTTAACCACTTGGATTACACTGTATGAATTGTACGTTTTGATCTTTAAGAAACTTCTTTGCTTCTTTGCCTTGAGGGAAAATGCTTTCATGGGTTTTAGTGGGGTTCATAGAAAATGAATTTAATGTGAAACCTTTAAATTAGGCACAAATAAGACACTAAAAAAATTTTTTTCCCAATACATCAAGTATATCTCATTTATTCAATACATCTATGTCAAATAAATTCATTATTATTTTGCCCTGTAACTTTATAACTTTCTAATTTTTCCTGGGAGGGACTTTTAAATTGTTTCAAGTTATTACATAATTTGCATTTCATTTTTAAAACTTCTTTTGAAAGAAATAGTTGTATTAGCTAGTATTATGAGGCCTTTCCATATTTGGTTTGTAGCATACGTGATCTGACAGTCCATGATGTTTCCTATCAGTTTAATGCATCTTCTTTTATTGTAACCCCTGATACAAAAACTGCTTTAGTTAATAAATATCTACTATACTATACTCTCTTATGTCCTTCCTTGTTATGCCACCTGTACAGCTTTTACTTTTAATATAATGTCTTCTTGGGTTTCTCTTAACTTTGTAGGAGATACAGACACCGCTAAGACTTCTGATGATATCAGTTTAAGTCTGGGCCAGAGCTCTAGTCTTTGTAAGGAGGGAAGTGAAGAACAAGGTAAGAACAATTTACTTCATGGCAGCATCATGTATTGTGATGACCAGGGTGAGTTTCTGCCATGTGCTGCTCATATTTTGACAGAAGTTTCTAATAATTTAGTGTGGCTTTTTAGAAACGTGGAAATAAAATGATTTGCTAGCATAGCAGTAGCACAGTGTGATAGGTACTCATAGCTTTTGGAATTCAGCTTCACATGTTCTGCCAGGTAAACAGGGAAACTTTGTGAGCATATGCCATAGAATGAATATGAGATGGGAGATAAGAAGAATCTGCTATTCCTTTAGTTGGTCAGAGCATCTTGCTTAGCTTACTGATAACCTAGTGTGTAAAGCTGTTCTTTTCCATTCAGTGTGACCTCTAAATGCCAACTGCTGCATATGTTGCCCGACTGCAGAAACAACAGTGTGTGTGACAGAGAAATAACTCACTGTTGGACTTACTGAGAAACTGTCTGCCTCCAACATGGTGTCTTCTTGTAGCAGATTTGTAATGTAAATTTTGGTTTTAAGTGATTTTTTTTTTTTTCTCCTTATTCAATTTCATTGTAAATGAGTACTTTGGATTTTATAGAGTTCTTTTTTTTAAAAGAACTGCCACATTTCTGAGTTTGACTTTTAATTTTCAGACATGAAAGGATGGATATGCCATACCCATTTCCAGTTGAGATTATCCCAGGTTATATAATCAGTGAGCCAGAATTGGATTAGAAGCCTGTCTCCCTATTTCCAGCCTGTTTTTTTGTTGTTAGCTTGTAGGTGATGTTTGGTAAGCAGGCAAACTGATAAATTTCCTATTATACTTCATTATGAAACTTATTTATAGGGTTACAAATCGATAATTGAATGGAGACATTTTCCCATTAATTTAGTGTTTTACCCAGGTTGGATTCTTAACAAGGATATTTTGTTAGAATTTCAGGTTTATCACTGTAATTGCTTTTGGAGAATTGCAGTACCTCATTATTATTTATTTGCTTTGGTGGACCACCCCTCACAGCCTGTCCCCTCCCCTTAAAAAGTACAGTTGAATGTACTGTGTGGTCTGAAAGCTATTTTCTTATGAAAGGGAGAGGTGAATTCATCTCTGAGAGGCACAGTGTTCTTTTGTATAATACATGGTCAGCAGTGTCTCAGAAACTGGGTAGTGATCACAGAGGGGCTTGTGCCGCTGCACTTACAGGTCATAGGTCTGTCCATTTTCATCCGGGAAGCACCTTGTGTGAGCAAGAATGTAGTAGTCTGGCAGGTTGGGAATTACATTCACACAGATCTACCCTGGCAGGTACATGTTGACGTAGACAGTGATGACATCTTCAGTCTCTGAGTGCACACTGTTGCCCTGTGAAGAGTCAGCACACTTCTCCTTTAAAGCTTTGCCAGCCACGTGGTCTCTGTTGTAGCTATTCAGCTTTGTTGTTGCAGAGTGAAAGAGGCTGTAAACAACCTATAAATGAGTGGGAATGACTGTGTTATACTAAAACTTTATTTACAAAAGCAGGCAGAAAGCCACTTTGGCTCTACAGGCCTTAATCAAACCCTGGTTTAGGTCATCTCTTAAGCACTTGCTGTGCGTTCACCCAGTTAATCTTCATGACAGACATTTGAAGTTCACAGTGTTGTTATTCTCACTTTACAGAGGAGCAGAGTTACAAGAAACTTGCCCCAAATCACCCATCTGCAAAGTAGCAGTCGTGTAGTTAAAATCTAGTTCTAAATTCTGCTTTTAATCACTATGCTATACTACTTTCGTACAGTTTTATAACTTGCTTTTATCATATAACATTTCTCCCATGTATTTAGCAATTATTATTGAGTACTCATGTGTGCGTGATACCATTCTAAGTACTAGAAATCAGTTGATGAACAGACAGAATTTTCTACCATTGTGGCTTTCAATACCCTTAGTATGAAAACATGCTACTGTGAATCAAACGTGTATGCAGTGATAGAGACAGGGGATATGGAATGGTGGGGTGAGCGCTGTAGGCGTTGTAAGTTTAAATACTACAGGATGGTCGAGGGGGGATCTTGTTGAGAGCAGAGACCTGAAGGAGGAGGAGTGAGCTGCTCAGGATATTTGGGAGGAGGGAGACTGCCTCCGTGCAGAGCTCACAGCACAGGCAAAAGTCCCAGCACAGGAACATGCCTGTCAGAATAGTGTGGCTGCTACAGAGTGAGTGAGGGGCCAGATTGCAGTCTGGGAAGCCATTTTATGTTATTTACTTTTTAAAAAATGTTTATTTATCTGACTGTCCTGGGCCCTTGTTATGGCATGCAGGATCTTTAGTTGTGGCATGCAGACTCTTAGTTGCAGCATGTGGGATCTAGTTCCCTGACGAGGCATTGAACCCAGGCCCTCTGCTTTGGGAGCACAGAGGCACTGGACCACCCGGGAAGTCCCTTGTAAGCCATTTTAGAGATTTTGCTTTCAATTTCCAATGAGATGAACAGCTGTATAGCGTTTTGAGCAGAGAAGTATCATCATCTCTAATACATTGTAACAGTCATTTTGGCTCCTGTGTTGTTTGAGTGTGTATTAAAAGAGGCAGAGGTTGATGCAGTTGGCAGATTATTGCAATAATCAGAGCACAGATCAGGGTAGTGAGAAGTGATCTGACTGTGTGTGCTTAGTTGCTCAGTTGTGTCCAACTCTTTGCAACCCCATGGACTGTAGCCCCCAGGCACCTCTGTCCATGGGGATTCTTCAGGCAAGAATCCTGGAGTAGGTTGCCATGCCCTCCTCCAGGAGATCTTCCCAACCCAAGGGTTGAACCCAGGTCTCCTGCATTGCAGGTGGATTCTTTACCAGCTGAGCCACCAGGGAAGCCCGGTCTGACTGTGGCAGATGTTAATGAAAGGATATGATGAATTTGGAAATAGCATGTGAAAGAAGTAGGAGTCATAGATGACTCTAAGATTTGGGGGTTAAATCATGGGGAGGATGGATTCTCCATTAACTGAAAAGGAGAAAACTGAGAAGGAGAGATTTAGAAGTGGGGAGAGCATGGTGAAGGGCATGAGAAGGGGTTCATTTTGGGCATATCAGGTATGAGTTGCTGTAGGACCTCTAAACAACAGTATATTAGATATATTAGATATTATATAAGATAGGCTTGGATTTTAGATAAGAAATCTGGGTTGAGGTTTTAAATTTAGGAGTTTTCAGTATATAAATTAAAACAAAAGATTCAGATATGTCAGACGTGGGGTTGGGTTAATATGAAGTTCATGAACTAGTAGGGATTGCCTCTATCGGTAGCTGGGCCGGGAGTTCAGGCAGCCTGGTTCCCTGATCCAGATCCCTGTAGGTCTGGGCTGCGGTTTGGCACCACCTAGTGACTGTTGTTGCACAATTGCACTCATCTCACAAGCTAGTTAGTTGGAGAAGGCAATGGCACCCCACTCCAGTACTCTTGCCTGGAAAATCCCATGGACAGAGGAGCCTGGTAGGCTGCAGTCCATGGGGTCACTAAGAGTCGGACATGACTGAGCAACTTCACCTAGTGGCTGTTGTTCATTCTGGCTTAAATAGCTGAGACTCTGCTGGCTCTCTGGCTGCTTTGGATTTACAGGACAGCGACCTTGAGTTATTTGGTTAGCAGTTAGTTGACTAGTTGGCACTCATTTTATCAACCTGATTCAGGATGACTGGGAGAAAACTGAGGTTGTGGGCATATGTCAGGTATGTTTTCTAAGAAGGGATTATCTGCAGTTTCCCTCCTCAGCTTCACTCATGTCTTTCCTACCCAAGATCAGAACTCTAGTTCATCCCTGTGTGAGTACTGAGGCTGGGTAGAAGATGGAGAAACTAATTACAAGGTATTTCTGAATTTCAGTTATTATGGGGCCAGAATATTGGATGAGATGTATGAGAGAGAGAGTATAGGTAGAAAAATGAAGGAGTTCCAACAGTCGAGCTCTGAGCCACTGCAGTCTGATAAATCCAGGAGACTGAATTGGAGCAACTGGTGAGGTAGAGGGGCATATCCCCACATCTCAGGAAGAGTGATCAGCTTTGTCAGAGGTTGCTGGTAGGCCAAGTTATATGAGACTGAGACTTGACCATTGAACTTCACAGCACAGAGGATGTTGGTGAGCTTGATAGCTTCTTAATGGGGTGGGAGTAGCATACGTGTCAGAGGAGAATAATTGAAAACAGTGACTATAGACTGCTTTTTGGTGAATTTCTTCGGAGGTTGTTATAAAACTCCTTAAAGCAAAAAACTATAAAAACATGCCATAAAAAGGTTGAATAAATTATATAGTCTTAATAATAACACTATGCAGGTACTAAAATATATTTAAAGAGTACACAATAATATGAGAAAATATCTAAAGTGAAAAAGATGGCACTATATAAAAAACATGACTGGGTTTCCCTAGTGGCTCAGTGGTGAAGAGTCTGCCTGCCAATGCAGGAGACGCGGGTCCAGTCCCCGATTCAGGAGGATCCTGCGTGCCTCGGAGTGGCTAAGCCCATGCGCCACAGCTGGTGAACCTGTGCTCTGGAACCTGGGAGCCACAACTACTAGGCCCACATACTGCAGCAGCCGAGGCCCATGAGCCCTGGAGCCCGTCTCTGCAACAGGAGAAGCCAGCGCAGTGAGAAGCCCACACACTGCAGCTGGGGGATGGCCCCACCCGCCCCAACCAGGGAAAGGTCGTGCAGCAGCAGAGACCCAGCAGAGCCAAAAACTATTTATAAATAAAATTATTTTAAAAAATATGATTCCAATCTGTAAGCGTGTAAGAGAATACTAAGGGTATGTGTGCATATGTTTGTAGGAATGTTAAAAGTAATATACCGTATTTAGCCATAAAAGAGAATAAAGTCCTGATACATAATATAGCAGGCAAAGTGAAAGAATTCAGATACAAAAAGTCACATTGGAACATTATATAGTTCCATTTACATGAAATGTGCAGAATAGGCAAATGCATAGGGACAGGAGTGCTTGCCAGGGGCTGAAGAAGGAAATGAGTATAATGGATATAAGTTTCTTTTTGGGGTGATGCAAATGTTCTAGAATGAGACAGTGGTCATGAGTGCCCAAATCTGTGAATATACTAAAAACCACTGAATTTTATTCTTAAAAGGGTGAGTTTTATGACATGTAAATTATATCACAATAAAAAGGAAAAAAGTGATACACCAAAAAGTATTAACAGTTATCTCAGTGGCAGAAATGTAAATCATTTTCTTCCTCATACTTCACTGGATTTTATAGAATTAACATTTTACTTTTATAAACAAAAATCATAACTTCCTCCTCTCTTCTAGACCATCCCCAGCAATTATAAAAAACAAACTGGTTTATTTCTCTTATATTCCTAAAAAAATCCACATCTCTTCCTTTATCCTCACTTCCTCTGTTACCCATCACCTTGTATCTCTGGTGTCCTTTACATGAATAATCTTTTTCAGAATCTTGTACAAATATCTGATTTTATCTTTTAGCAGGAATTTCTAGAAGTAGATTATTGATCAAAGGGTAGGTATGCTTTTTGAAGGTTTTTGGTTACCTTGCAGATTTCTTTGTAGAAGGTTGGTTGCACCAGTTTGCACACCATGAGTAGTGTGTAAGATGCCTTTCTTAATCTGAATACTACTAGTAGCAATCACTGGAAAAAACCTTAATTGGGTGAAAAATAGTATCTCTCTGGGTTGATTTGATCCTGTCTTTGACAGTATTGCTACCAGGAAGAAAAAAATGTCTTAAGAAAGCATGTTTACTTAAAATTTCCTAAAACCACCTAAAATTCTTCCTGACAGAGTCAAACTTACTATGATATGTTTATTTAGCAACACTGAAAAAACCAAATGCATTAAATTAAATTTGGCTATGTCTTTTAAAATGAAAAACTTAAATTTCTGCTTCATTAATGTCTTGGGAGTTGGTATTTTTTAAAGTCTATTGTATATTAGAATTAGTGATTTTCAGCTACTTGCTCAGTTAAGTTTTTGTTTTATAAAATATCCTTGGAATGTGAATATTACATCACCCCATGATTGCTTAATAGGGATATATATTGAGAGTTTTAAAAAATAACATTATAAATTAATACTATAGAAAAGTAAATGCAGTGATGGTTTTTAAATTTGGGTTTTTTAGAGAATGTAAGAACCCAACTATAGCGGTAACCCCATATCCTCTCTCTGGATCATCCCCGTGCACCAGTCCCAAGCATCCTGTATCCTGTATCGAACATAGGCTGGCGCTTCGTTTCTTACATGATAGTATACATGTTTCAGTGCCATTCTCCTAAATCATCCCACTGTATTTTTTTTTCATGAAGCATTTTTAATTGCTGCATCAGTGGTAAAAGATAAAACATAGTATTTTGCCCTGTAATAATTGTTTTAATACTTTCAACCATTGTGAACAGGAAGACATGTTCTATCATTATACCATATCGTGTCTGGGCCTTGGTCAACCTTTTGAGTTTTTTTGTTTGTTTCTGATTACTCTGTTTTTGTGGATTTGAAAAATCAATTATATTAGTTTTTCAAAAAGATTTTAAATTTAGCTAGGTAAAATAATGATAGCTACCATTAATTGTGCCAGGCATTGTGTTAGGGAATTATGTTATTAACTCAGTTATCCCATGGTGAGATTGATATCACAGTTTACAGATGAGGAAGCGGAGGCTTGAAAAGGTAACCCACCTTTACCCAGTTACTAAGTTAGGGACAGAACTTACACAGAAATCCAGGTTTGTTTTAAATGTAATCCTTTGTTGCTTCTTCTTTTATTGTTGATAGTCCATAGAACTTTTTCTGAGGTTCGTTGAAGATTTGGAAGTTCAGTTCATTCCATTAGTAGAATGCTTTCTTTCTTTAGCTGGGAAATAGAAGCCCTTTGGAACGACTGGCCAACTGTTATTCAGTGAGCTACTTGGGAAATAGTTTATGCTTAGTTTATGGTACACTGTGAATTCTTTCCATTGTTAGACAGTAGAAAAACAGATTATAGATTTGTGTTAACATTTCCAAATATATGTTTGAAACAGATTTGGCAGCTGACCGGAAGCTCTTGCGCCTGGTCTCCAACGATTCCTTCATCTCCATTCAGCCGTCCTTATCCTCATGTGGACAGGACTTATCAAGGGACTTCAGTGACAAAGTGAGTCTGCCAGGCCACAGCCGTCACCACCACGCCGAGCAGCCTCTGTCCAATGCCTGTGACACAGAAGGAGCCTCTCTTGTCCCTTTACATTCGCACTCTTACAGGAAAGATCACCGGCCGCGGGGTGTACCACGGACTTCTAGCTCTGCCGTGGCTTTTCCAGACACCTCACTGAACGACTTCCCTCTGTATCAGCAAAGGCGTGGGTTGGATCCTGTTAGTGAGTTAGAATCTTCCAAGCCTCATTCTGGATCCAAAGAATCCTTGGTGGAAAATTCGTGTTTACCTGGGGAATTTCAGCTGGTTGGCGAGCTGAAAAACAGTAATTCTCAGCCACCTACCAGAAGTGGGAAGAGCAAACCCTTGAACGCAGACAAAAGCATGGACAGCTTGCGAAGCCTGAGCACGCGCAGCAGTGGCTCAACGGAGAGCTACTGCAGCGGGACGGACCGGGACACCCACAGCACCGTCAGCAGCTACAAAAGCGAGCAGACCAGCTCCACTCACATCGAGAGCATCTTGTCGGAGCACGAGGAGTCTCCCCAGGTGGCAAAGAAGAGCAGTCAGAAGACAGAGGGCTGTGCCGGGGCAGAGGACAAGAACAGCTGCGCCGGTGACGAGAGGACTAGCGGTGCAAAGACTGCCGTGGCCGAGGGCACGGGCAGCGGGGCTCGGGGGGCCAGGGAGCCTAACGGCCCTGGGGGCGCACACGGCCAGGAAGGCCTCAGCACCTCTGCGTCTGAGGAGGCCAATAAAAACCCCCACGCAAATGAATGCACTTCCCAGGGGGACACACCGCCTGGGAAGACTGCTGAAAACCAAGAGGAGGAAGGTGAGAAGCCAGCTGTGTCCGTGGACTTGAAAGTTAGTAAAGAAGTTGGTGGAAAGCACAAGGAAGGGGATGTGCGCCCTAAATCCTCCAGCCTAATCCACCGGACAGCCTCTGCCCATAAGTCAGGCAGGAGACGGACAGGGAAAAAACGGGCCAGCAGTTTCGATTCAAGTCGGCATAGGGACTACGTGTCCTTTCGAGGTGTTTCTGGTACCAAGCCGCACAGTGCTGTATTCTGTCACGATGAGGACTCCAGTGACCAAAGTGACTTGAGCAGAGCGTCCAGCGTTCAGTCCGCTCACCAGTTCGGCAGCGATAGCTCTTCTAGCACCACTTCTCATTCTTGTCAGTCTCCTGAGGGCAGATACAGTGCCCTCAAGACCAAACACGCCCCTAAGGAGAGGGGCACCGACTCTGAGCATACACACAAAGCCCACCTGGGCCCCGAAGGAGCTGGCAAAAAGCGGACAGCACGGCGGACTTCCAGCACAAATAGTGCCAAGACTCGGGCCCGAGTGTTGAGCCTGGACAGCAGCACAGTAGCGTGTCTGAATGACTCCAGCAGGCTCAGGGCGCCTGAAAGCGTGAAGCCCTTAACCACCTCCAAATCCGACCTGGAGGCCAAAGAGGGAGAGGTGCTAGATGAGCTGTCTTTATTGGGACGGGCTTCCCAGTTAGAGACAGTCACTCGATCTAGGAATAGCTTGCCAAGCCAGGTTGCTTTTCCTGAAGGTGAAGAGCAAGACGCAGTCAGTGGAGGTAAGTAAATTGCAGGAGGAGATTTACCCAAGAATCTCTGCAGTTTTCGATGCTGTTGATTGGATGCTACTTCTTCGAGTATATTTTGTGTTTACAGCCCCATATCCACTGTGTTGTTAAATAAACTTTCTTTCCATGAAGAAGAAGATGGTTATCTTAAAAAAGGTTTTGATGTGAACACCGAGAAAATGTTTTTTGTTGTATTATATATCAGTTTGTTCTTCATGGCATTCACCTTTTCTCAGCCATTTGCCACCTGTTAATGTTTTACCAGGAATAACAAAAAAATTGGTCCCCTTCCTCCTTTGTACAACCACAGTAACAACAAAATGTAGAATTTTATTGGGGCACAAAACCATTTTTAGTTATCTCTTATACAGTGTGTGCCACTGAACTTTGAGAATGAGATCTCTCAACCTGTTACATAAGATTTCTCCAAATATTACTTTAGCTCTATGTAGTTTGAAAACATATGGCTTTTGTCTTTGTTTCTGTCTTAGGTATTTTCTTGCTTACTCAAGTTTTAGTCATTAAACCGATTTTCTGTAACTTCACATTAAAGTTTATTAATCTTCGTTTGTAGTTTATTATCCATTAGTATATGATGCTCTGTGTGATAACAGTAATAGTGCTTTGGTTACAGTGTGAGCTTGCTGGTTTCTGGTTTATGGGGAATTGTGCGGAATCCAGTAGGTGACTGTATTTTCAGTGTGTGTTGGCCATTTTGTTTATTTCAGAGTTGTCTCTTGGTATTTCCTCCTGCCCAGAATAGTTTGCTTATTCTGTTTTGGTTATTATGGAGTCTCTTTCTTGAATTGAATCAGAAGAATGAAGTCTTCTGTTGCTAGCACATGGCTTTTTTTATCATCTGCCTCATATCCTTTAATAAAGCTTATGTCTTTGGCTTTATAGTTTACAGTCTATTGGTATAGTAACATTTAGTCTTTTATGAAAAGTTAAGCTGAGTTTTTGTTTGCACAAACATACTGAAATAAGGAACATGATTTTTCTCAAAGAATTCTAATTTTACCCACAATTTTTTAAGTCCATAATGTGGTAAACATTCTCTTGCTTCTTTTGGTATACAAAGTTTATAACAAAGATTAATTTTTAATAGGAATGTAAAAAGTGATCTTTAGTGCCTAAGGAAGAAACTAGTCTGACTTAAATATTGAGAACTAATTATATATGAAGTGATTATAATCATTTGGTAACAATATAGTAATTAACTTCTCTTGAGTCTTTGATGTGGTTGTCAATTTTTTTTGTAACAGGTCTGAAATGCTTCTAGTGATTTCTCACACAAATCATGTGTGTTTGTGATATGCAGGAAACAATTGGGTTTTAAATTATAGCTTAATTTTTACTAAAAGTGTGATTAAAGTAAATTCTAAGAATGAACATGCAATGATAGAACACTATTGCCATTCTAAATGTTGAAATGTAAGTAAAAAGATAGTACATCTTATGCTTTTGTATTAAAAATGCCATTTCCTTTTCATAGGGAATGTAGGGTGTTCTGTTTTTTTAGGAAAAGTTACATGAGGTCTTATTTGATCTTTGATTAATATGAGCCCTCATTTTTCCAGATTTCAGCATTTGTTTTGTGTTCTTATTTTTTTTAAAAAAAGCACACCATCCACTATTAAAAAAAAAAATAAGGAACTAAAAATTTCCATTTATTTCACTTTGGTGGAAAAAATTTATCATCTGTGGGTTGTTAAAAACATTCTTTTGCCAAAGGAAGACATTGTCGGAACTGTTTTTATCTGAGCTTCATTGTGTTTAGAATAAAAATAACAAAACTAAACTGCTTAAATATATTGGTTTTATATTTAGTTTGTTTTCATCTCATTTTGTTAGTGTCTTGGTTTCTTGGAAGATTGGAGGTAGTGGGAGGCAATGTATTTTGGTTTTCATTATTTAAAAGTTATGTAGAATCTCAAATACTTTGTAAAATGTGTTAGGTTACATTTATTGTTAGTTTTGTTTTTTTTTTTTGATGATTAGGAGACATTTTTCTTCGCCATCTATTCTACTTTCTGTACTCCTGAAATGTGTCAGTACAACAGAGGATACAGCTTGACCATGCATATGGCTATACCTTAACTACAATGTATACATTATACATTAACTATATAGTAACTATAATGTATAGCCGTACTAACCATTAGATTTTATCCTAATGAATTTGGATGTGTTGCTGAGCTTTCCAGTGGTTTCTTTTTGTCTTATCTTTAAACTGGATGGTGTTGGTCCTGTGGAAGGATGAAACTAAGGAAATGTACTTTAAAGTACTAAAATAAACTAAAATAGGGGGTTGCCTAATATAGTGACATGGCATCATACATCCTTGTCAGTATATGGATGGGCTCACTATTGTCATGACTCTGGAAAAGCTGCTTACCTTCTTAAGGCTTCACTTCCTCATCTTAAAATAGAGATGATAGTGATATCTATCCTATAGAGGTTTTATGAGGACTGAAGGCTTTGATAGATTTAAAATGCTTACAACAGTGCCTGGTACATAGTAAAAGCTTATTAATAGCACTGATGTTCCTGTTTCACTAGGTTTCCTTGACAGTTCAGTTGGTAAAGAATCTGCCTGCAATGTAGGAGGCCCCAGTTTGATTCCTGGGTCGGGAAGATTCCCTGGAGAAGGGATAGGCTACCCACTCCAGTATTCTTGGGCTTCCCTGGTGGCTCAGTGGGTAAAGAATCCACCTGCAATGCAGGAGACCTGGATTTGATCCCTGGGTTGGGAAGATCCCTGGAAAAGGGAAAGGCTGTCTACTCAAGTATTCTGGCCTGGAGAAGTCCATGGGGTTGCAAAGAGTGGCCATGACTGAACGACTTTCACTTCACTTCTGTTTCACTGACCAGTCTGTTCTGCTACTCATGTGTATCCTGTCCTAAAGAAAATGATTAAATATAGAAATACATTAGAGATACTCTCATTGTGCCATTTTGAAACTCAATAATAGTAAAAATAAGAAATCTGAATTCTTAATTTCTTGCATAATACCAAAAAGAAAAACATTAATCTGATATAATATTGCAGATTTTAATCTCACCTTGGCAGCAATACATGTAGCCTATCTTTTGATACTCATTTGTATAACAAGTGATTGTTTTCATAGGACTTCTCACTATTAATCTAATACTTTGATTAAAATTGGATTTCATCAATAATGTTCTGTGATTGCTTAGGTAGGAAAAAAATTTTATGTTCAAGCTATTTTCTGTTGTTGATCTCTTGTTTTTGCATTTAATTTTTCTTCTATAATTATAAAGCGTATCTTTAATAACTTATGACTGGTAATATAATATTTTTGTGTTGGGAATCAATGATAGTCTTCTGTCAAGGGATTGTCACTATATAAAGAAAAGCCAAATTTTCTTGATGACGGCTTGTTGAGAGTGTGTACCATACATGTAAATTTGATCCTAAGTATCACTGAAAGAAGACAAGACCACTGAACCAAAAAGAGTATGTGAATTAAAGCTTTTGTATTTTACTGAAGAGAGGGACTCTGAATTCTAATAGATTTAATCTTCTCATTTCCCAGTTCACATGGGAGGTTAGAAGAAGAAAATAAATAGAAAGGGAGGGGTTCCTGTTGAGGCTAAAACTGATGGCAGCAGAAGAAACCCACTGCTGACTCTACAGAAGCTGGAATAACCATATGAACCAATGCCAGCAACACGTGGGAGGAGGTCATTAACTGCAGGGGCGAGCTGTTTGTTCAAGGACATCATAATATCATAACTTAATGCTGTATTGCAGTATAACTCACTAATAAATGTGTATGTGACTGAAGAAAGTTTATATTTTATTTAGTCTATACTGAGAAGAAAGCTTAGCCATATAAAACCACATCAAAGAGTGTTCATTAGATGTAATAAACAGGTTTGGATCCTTCAGTTACTTGGAAAAATTATCTTAAGTGTTAAGAGGCATTTATTTTATTGATGAAGCAAATAAGGATTATATATCAGATTCCCCAGATCAGCCCATTCTTTCTAATACCAGTAATGTTCTGTTTAAGGACTCAAACAGTTACATTTTAATGCCATCTCTAATTACTACCTGGATAGTCCAGCAAGCCATTAAACCTGTGTCTCCATTTCTCAATTGTAAACCAGTAGTATTAAGTGTTCAGGTTGTCTCACAGTTAATGATAAGACTTTAACAAGCTTCCATGTATAAAACTTCTTTGTATATTTATTATGAAAACTAAGACACTGATGCCTTTTAATCATTTGTAAGGAAGTTTTCCATTTTAAATATGTCACTTCAAATATATATTCTTCACTAATGACACTTTATTAGGTGAATCTCCTGAAGATATATTCAAAAATGTTTCTGAGTGCACTTTTCCAGGAGAGAGGGTCTGTCAGACCATTCACAAAGGATTTAAAAAGAGTAGGAACCACCTATGAAAGTAAGTAATCCTTAAACTCTGTCTTTTAGGAACTGTTCTGTGTGATAATGACTCCAGAGTATCATTTAATTTCGTCTACCAAACTGTATTTGATTGACTGCCTGGGATTATGGAAAGTATCGATAAGGATATGCAAATTCTTGATATAGCTAATAATTTTGTTGTTGTTTGCTATCGCTGCTGGTTTATGGGTCAAAAAATAATGTAGTCCTTTAAAATGTTTTCATAGATAGAAATTATTTAAATTCAGAATGAATGCTTAGAAATTGGGCAGTAGATTCTTGTTCTTTGGCCTCCCAGAAAATGATGCTTATAAGCATTCATTTCCATATTAAAACAAAATCTTTGCATGCTGATATTAGCATCATTCTTGACTGACATGGAAATAAGAAAAGGAAAGAATGGATTTCATGCCTAGACTAGAATATTTCCTTTAAAAGAATTCTTTGTGCATTTCTTCATATAGTAACTTAATTATTAAGTAAAATAGTTTTTTACCTTGAAGAATATTTCAGAATATTTGCATTAATTTTCTGAAATATGCATATGTATATGTTTCATATTTTCATCTTTTTTCTTTAAAGAATTTTCTTAGGCCACTTGCTTGTGATCTATTTGTGGTACCAAAACATTTTTATTTTCATGACTTTCCCAAATTTACTCCTTTTTCCTATAATAGACACTCCCCACTGAAAACAACACCTTTCTTGAGCAGTTTCTTCTAAATTTTTATTCATTTAATAGTGATTGAGCTATTATGAGAGACCAGCTTTAGCAGTATGTAACAACTAGAAAGTAACAAAGTACATATGAATCCTTCAAGTAATCAGCTGAATGATTCACATCATTTTTAAGTGGCTTTTTTTTCTATATGTATCTCTGCTCATAACTTTCCAATTGTTGAGATACAAAGCCTTCACCTCCTACCTCACCACATCGTGCTCTTTGGTGCCATCCCAGTCCTCCTGAAATAATGTTAGTGCTTTTTTTTAAAAGTCTTTATTGGATTTGTTACAGCGTTGCTTCCAGTTTTGTTTTGTTTTTAATTGCTTCCACTTAAAAATGTTGGTTTATTGGCCTGCATGCATGTGGGATCCTAGCTCCCCAACCAGGGATTGAAGCCACAACCCTTGCATTGGAAGGCAAAGTGTTAACCACTGGACTGCTGGGGAGTCCCGTATTAGCGCTTTTTAATGCTTTCCCCATTTCATTC
This sequence comes from Cephalophus harveyi, assembly GCA_006410635.1. Taxonomy (NCBI): domain Eukaryota; kingdom Metazoa; phylum Chordata; class Mammalia; order Artiodactyla; family Bovidae; genus Cephalophus; species Cephalophus harveyi. The sequence goes on along the minus strand of SJYT01064460.1, from coordinate 717,507 downwards.
ACATAGTAAAACAAATTGATGATCTATTCTTTTAATACCCCCATATTAAAAAAATGGTACATAAAAGAAGTCAATATAGAGTGTGTAGGATTTTCCTTAACTCATGGAGATAAATGGGAAGTAACTCAGGTGGGAGGTGTGTATTTTGTTTTCTTTGTGATCTTTCAGTTCAGTTCAGTCGCTCAGTCGTGTCCAACTCTTTGCGACCCCATGGACCGCAGCACGGCAGGCCTCCCTGTTCATCCCCAACTCCCGGAGTCCACCCAAACCCATGTCCATCGATTCGGTGATGCCATCCAACCATCTCATCCTCTGTCGTCCACCCTCTCCTCCTGCGCTCAATCTTTCCCAGCATCAGGGTCTTTTCAAATGAGTCAGCTCTTCGCGTCAGGTGGCCAAAGTATTGGAGTTTCAGATTCAGCATCAGTCCCTCCAATGAACACCCAAGACTGATCTCCTTCAGAATGGACTGGTTGGATCTCCTTGCAGTCCAAAAGACACTCAAGGGTCTTCTCCAACGCCACAGTTCAAAAGCATCAATTCTTTGGTGCTCAGCCTTCTTCACAGTCCAACTCTCACATCCATACATGACCACTGGAAAAACCGTAGCCTTGACTAGATGGACCTTAGTCGGCACAGTAATGTCTCTGCTTTTGAATGTGCTATTTAGGTTGGACATAACTTTTCTTCCAAGGAGTAAGCGTCTTGTAATTTCATGGCTGCAGTCACCATCTGCAGTGATTTTGGAGCCCCAAAAAATAAAGTCTGACACTGTTTCCACTGTTTCCCCCCCTACACATGCATAAAATTTAGTTGTACCTAGAGTGCTAGATTTTTTTGCATTTCATACTGTTACTGTACTAATTAATTTTATTCTTTACCAGGGATACTGAGTTTTTAGCAGTAAAGTGTTTTCTTTCTCCTTCTCTGGTCCCCTAGTTAAAAGATTTTTTTTTTGTTTTCTTTCTGTTTATAAAGTTAAAGAATTCAGAAAGAGCTTTTGGTAGTTGGATTGTGAAAGCAAATTTTCATCAAGTAAAGCCATATTTAAGTCATTGAATATACTTACAGTAAGTTATTTTAAGCTTTAGACAACTCTAATAAACATTGAATATTCTTTTATCATTAGATATTTATGCCCTGAATATTATAGAGGATGACTGAGGGCAAATAGGCAGCAATTGTAACTCCATTTTAATATGTTGTCCTATGTACGTATAAAATTTTGCCTTGATATGTTTCTAAAGCTGTTTTAGTGAGAAAAACAGTGTTAATAGTTTTGCAGATAACAAAATATAAATAATATGTTAATAGGAAAAAAAAAAGTGTTTTCTGGAGAAGCCAAAGAATATATTGACTACAAAGGGACACTGTAGTTGTGTCTTTTTGTCCCAGTATTACGGAATAACTAGCTTATATTTAAAATTAGCTTCATTAAGTCCTCAGTAGAAGGAAGATAGTAAAGAAAACTGTTTCTTATTTGCTTTCTTCCTATTCTCACTATTCCATGATCATGTATTGCTTTTTTCAAATACTTTTGAATAGTTTTAGTACGTTTTTATGGATTAAATTATTCTCTAAATTATATCTGGATAAATTTAACTTATTTTGGTTGAAACAAACTCTTAAATTAGTGAGAATGGAAGTTTAAATGAATTGACGTGTAAATTAAGCAATAATACGATAGAAATCTTCAATGTAATTTCAAAAAATAAGTCTTGAATTGAAGTTTAAAATAGCGACTTAAAATTTTATAACCTGAGTTCTTACTGACATCTAAGAACCATTAACAGATACACAAGTCACTCATTAATTTCTCATTTCTTCTTCCACATAGCTTGTTTGTTTCCCTTGGTTCTATCCTTCATCCAGTGGCTGCCCTGCCAGTACTGGTTTCTTCTTAGTGACAGTGCTGGTTGGTGGTGGTAGTTAAGTTGTTGAGTGCTGGTTGCTGCTTCCTCTGTTGAGGTCTTCGTCGTCAGGGATAGGTAAAGCACACAGTATGCTTTGTGCAGACAGGCATCCTTGACTTTCTAGATCAGCACTGCCCAGTACCGCTTTCTGTGGTGACTGAAGTGTCTTTATCTGTACTGTTCAGTAAAGGTGGTCACTGGCCATATGCAGCTCTGGAGCGTTTGGAATGTGGTTCATGAATCTGGTAAATCAAACTTTTAATTTTCTTTAAATTTAATTTGATCTCACAGGTCATATATAATTTTTGTATACATGAGCTTCTGCATCACAAGAAACAGCTTTTTTCACATTAAAGGAATTTTCATTGTATCACAATAAAACCGGAGAAAGAAAAGTATTAGCTCCAGAAGTCAAGTTTGATTTGGATTCAAAGCCCCAAAGTTTAATTCTGATTTAGTTGTCTGGCTTATAATGTCACAGGAGTGTGTGTGCTAAAAAAGAAAGTAATAATGTAAACTATTCACCTGTGATTTGTGACTTAATGCTTCTTACTGGAAGAAGTTTGCCAAGTGGGTGAAGTAATTCTGTGCTTGTCATCCCTTTATTAAAAGAAACATTCCCTGAAGATAGAGAAGTCCGTGCCTTCTGGGGTAACCCATATATTCCTAATTGTAATGAATTAATTACACAAAGAACATTCATTGGGGAAGGGATAAAAATGTAAACATTGAAAAGAAAACTTTATTATAATTAACACTTAAAATGATGGAGATTGCTGTTACTGAGCAGAATAATGATTAGAATTAAAAGCCTTTAAAATGTCAATAAGCCTTGTCATAGAACTGAAGTCCAAATACAACACTGTTGATTTTGTAATCCATGTCATCATCCTTTTCAAATGAAAAGGAATTTTCATTTGTTGTTTTTTAAAAAAAGATGTTTTACGGACCAAGTTGTCTCTATATTCATATTTAGCATCAAAATACCCTTTGTCAAAATCAAAATGATTCTTAAAATATTTAGATCACTATAAACAACAGTTGTTTAAGAGTCAGATGGATAAACATCATTTTGCTTTAGAAACCCAAATCAGTCATGGTTCTGCAAAATTTTATGTAATTCTGTTTAGCCTTAGTTTTGATTTTCTCGTTGTTATATATTTGGTTTTAGTTTGTTGCTATTTTGCTTTTGGATTAAGCAATGGGTTTCTAATTTTTTTTTGCTGATGTTTTGTTTACATTTGCTTCCTAGTGTTGAGGGAACCAGTGTAGGGGCATGAAGTTGCATAATATTTGGCAGCAAACTACAGCTTAACGTATACTTGTACTACCTTGAATCGAGCATTTAAAAAACTAGTTGTGCAGCTTAGCAGTCAACCATTTCATTTAATGCTGCCAAATTGTGGCACAGGGTAGTGTCAGATAAATGCGCTGCCTGACTCCGGTCGTCACAGTACTACCGCTGCTGCTTTTACTGTCTCCATGAAAGGAAGAAACGAATGCCCCTTTCCCATTATTCAGAACTAACCAGTATAATACATATGGTACTTTTAAGGCTGACTTAAAGGGCTAATAGAGGAATATGGGACTTTATAAATAAGACTTTTAGAAAAAGATTGAAAATAACAGAGATCTTAAAATAGAAAATTGAGGTTGAAGAGAAGATGGTGAGGCCAGATAATCAGAAGCATATTTAAAGAAACAATTATCTATCGCAAAAGGTGTAGTCCCTAACTTCTCACCCTCAAAGTAAAGGGGACCTGACTGACTGAGCCCAAGTTTTCATAGGTTCACTGTTGATCTGTCGTATCGGGGAGGACAGGCTCAGCTGCTATTTACATCTACGACCTAGGCTTCTGTTTGACCTAAGTCTGTCTTGATGCAGCAGCACAGGCCAGCGAGGAGACGGTGTCATTTCGCCGTGAACGCAGCACATTTAGGCGCCAGGCAGTACGGCGCCGGCACAATGCAGGGAGTAACCCTACCCCTCCTACATTGCTCATCGGATCACCCCTAAGGTATGGTATTTTAAAATTCCACCAAGCTTAGCATGCATTGTAACAGACCTCTAACCTATTTTGTCAGTCTGAAGAAAGCATTTATTAAATAGTTTTGTTTTTCTTCCAGTTTCTCTATATCTTTAAGCTTCTTTAGACTTTCTCTGCATGTGACTGTGAGCTTACTGCACCATGCATGTCTTATGTTGCGTTATAAACAAAATGATCAGATTGGTTTAGTCAATTTTAAATCACAAAAATTATTTTTAGGGCAGTTATATAAATGAAAATAGAGCCTTAAGTTAGCTTTTTATTTTTTTCCTATTCCAAATTAGTAATTAATTCAATATCTTTCCCCAACACCTTAAACAGTGTTCAATATGAGCAAATATAGACTGAGTGATGAGCTTATTGAGGATATCAGCTTGATAAACCAGTTTGATTTTTTTATTTCATTAAAAGATGGTATATTTTATTTTGCATTGCTTAAAAGTTAATCACTAAGACTTAGTAAATGATGCAGAACTAGAATATTTAATTTTTGGTAGTGTATGGTCAACTGGGGGCTTCTCTGGTGGCTCAGACAATAAAGAATCTGTCTGCCAATGCAGGAGACCTGGGTTTGATCCCTGGGTTAGGAAGATCCCCTGGAGAAGGAAATGGCACCCCACTCCAATACTCTTGTCTGGAGAATTCCATGGACAGAAGCCTGGCAGGCTACCCATGGGGTTGCAAAGAGTCAGACACGACTAAGTGACTTTCATGGTCAATTGGTGATACATATACACAATATATATGTATTTGTATGTACACATTTGTTGAATTTCTCAACCTCCATATGCTGAACAAAAGCATTTTTATTTTTGCCACTGTTCCTAAGAAAGCTTCTTTATAATCTTGGGAGTAAATTTTTATTGAAATTCTTAAGTTTGTTTATCTGTGGCTTGAATTAGAGATATTTAAAAAAAAAAAACCTATTCAAAAGACTTGTGCTTTATTTTAAGAATATGTGTTCGCTTATTCATTAAACCATGTGTATGTTATCATAGTGCAAGTGAAAGCCTGTCCAACTCTTTGCAACCCCATAGATTGTAGCCCACTAGGCTCCTCTGTCCCTGAAATTCTCTAGGCAAGAATACTGGAGTGGGTAGCTGTTCCCATCTCTGGGGATATTACACCATATGCTTTTATTAATCTCTGCATCTAAAGGCTCCGTTATCCAAGTTATTTTCCTATGTTTTTGAAATTCAAAAGGAAGAACATTTGATGAAATAACTGGTGTTGAATGCATGGTAGGTTTGAAGAGATAAATCTCTTCCCTTGTTAAAATCTGGTTCCTGAAAGTAGCAAAATCCTTATTTTTTAAATTACTATTTTATTGTATATTTCCCTTGATATTTAAGATGATTATTTTTCTGAGTTTTACATTACAATTAGGAACTTCATCTTTCATAGATCATGTTCCTGATTAATTCTGCAGTAATGCGTCATTTACAATATGCAGTATGGCTTAGTTAAACCAGTATTTAAAATATAAAAATGAGAAGGCAACTGTTTAAAAGAAGCATTCGGTCTAGAAATCTTTCTGAGTGCCTTTGCTTTTAATGGGCCCTCCTCTTCTATTTCCTTTGCTCCCTGAAGTAACTTTTTTTGCTAATGGATTTAGGGTGTGTAGTCCCAACCTGCAGAAAGAATTCACCATTTCATTTTACGTTTTCTGTTTTGTGTTTTCTAACCTCTTCTTTTTTCTCCTTGAATAATACTTGCCATAAACATATTCTTTGCTTAGCTTCTCACCCTGTGTTGATATTTCTTAATCCTTTTTTTTTTTAACCTCTTCTTAGTCTTTATAAATCCTTTCATTCTTCGGATCTCACTCACTAAACAAATGTAGACAGTTTGTTTTCTCTGCCTGGTGGAATATTAAAGAACTGTGCTAACTCCAGACAACCACAGGATTTCTCCTTTTTTTTTTTTTTTTTTAGCATTTTAAACACATCACCATTCAAATGAGGATATGGTGTGAGCTATTTATTTGTAAAGGGCTCACTTTAGGATTTTTGGAAAGTAGTCTTCCAGTAGTCAGTCAGCGTGTAAATCGTGTTAGTTCAGTTCAGTGGCTCAGTCGTGTCCAACTCTTTGCGACCCCATGAACCTAAGATTCCATGATATTTCCAGTGCAAAGATTATGTGTATCTTAAAGAGGCTGACTACATCATGAATAAAATAATATAAAATTTAGCTGTGACGAATTAGGAGAAATGCCAATTTAATAAAAATTGTATTTTTTTAAATTGCAAAAATACTCAGGTAAAGTATAGTGATACTCTCAGTGTAAGTTATATAATAATGTCATCTTTAAATATAAGATAGCATGGTTTTGAAAAACTTGTCAGAAAGAAATGGAATAGGTATGATGATAGTTTAATTATAATTATTCTGTAGATACCAGTAAAATGTATTAACTTACTTTAAATACAACTTCATAAAAAATATGTATGCAAGGATTGGGATTGAATCATCCATTTTCTCACAAAGAGAATTTGCATATATTTTTTAATGCTAGTTAGAATATCCTATTTCAGAATTATTTTTAAAGGTTTTTTTTGTTTGTTTGTTACTTAAGTTAACCTTGTAGGCCCTTACTACTTCTTCCCAGTTACTAGAGATGAAAACAGATGAATATTTAAAGATTCTATAATACTAATATTAAGAGTTAATTCTGTGTTTATCAGCCTAGGTGTGGTATCTTTTAGAACTCTAGTTAATAGACTGGAATGAAAGTAAACCATCAGTGCATTTGAGGAAGGGAAAAAAGCTTTACTATATAGTTAGATTTATTTTTAAAATAGAGTGAAAGACCTGTAATCAAATAAGGTCATAGTTACAACTGAGTCTGTAATTGGAAATTCGTATCATTTTTGGTACTCAGGAATGAATCCACCAAATACTTAATGTTTGTGCACTGTATTCAAGACACTGAGTACTCTCGGAAATCTGGAGCTCCGTAGCAGTAACGTAATCATACTCGGAGTTTGTTTAGTTGGAAAGATACATGCAAAGATAAAAAACAGCATACAGCAGAATGTGTTACATACTAAATAAGTGTTAAGAGGAAGGAAAGACCAAGACCAATTATATTTTTTTATCATTTAAATTAGGAAAGCTAATTAATTTATTAGGATAACATGTCAGTGATGCTACTGATAACTGATAGTTTAGAAACCTAAGTTTCTATCTTTTGCCACATTGTGAATTAGTTGCTGTCTTTTCTGAAACTGGTAGTTTTGATATATAATTGGTATTATAGAAAAGATTAATTTTTATCAGTTATTAGTTTAAGATGAAATACAACCCTCCAGGAATAGTTTTCCTGGCAGTTTGTGCAAAAATAATAGGCTTTTTGGAATTCAAGGGACATAAACATTTTTTGTCTTGCTTTTGATGTTCAGAAACTTGACATTTATAACTGCATAGATTTTGGCTAATTTGTTCTGGAGTTGATTTTCATACATTGCCTAGTACTTTAAAAATCTTTTATATATATGAATATGTTGAAGATGAGTGTATTCTCAATACACTCACTCTAGAATATATCTGACTGCCATAGAGCACCTTTATTTATGATTTTAAATGAAAAAATTGACGGAAAAATTTGTTGAGCATATATATATATGTTTTTATATGTGAGTGTATATATATACACACACATAAATTTTAATACTTTACCTTCTGAATCTGAAGGGTCACCATACTTGAGCTGAAAATTTTTCCCCTTGTGAAATTTGGTCATTTTGGTAAAGTTTATGGATAAATTTAGATGGCTTCCAAGGACAGACTTACTGTTTATGTACGTAAGAAACAAACATTTTAGTATATCAGTTCCCAAGATCACCTCTTGATTTATTTCTATTGTACAAAGATTCTACTACTAAGACATTATTAAGTGAATACCTGTAAAGTTATGACTTAAAAAGTTAGTGCCAATGAGTGTTGACAAGTCTTTGTAGACTTGATCTTTTTAATATTTTATATACATTCCTGTGCTCTACTTAGAGTATATAGTTTTTATTGGCTCTAAAAGAGGCCTGAAAACATGAATGTTTCAGGCAGTGGTGATTAACAGAACTGTCTGTGGTGGTGGATATAGTCTATAATCTGAACTATCCAGTGTGGTAAACACTGACTACTAGCTCTGGCCTGCCCTGGTAGCTGTGGTAGCCACTACCTATGTTACATGTCTCTTGATCACTTGAAATATGATTGAGGAGCAAACATTTTAGTTACTTTAGTCATGTATGGCTACTGTTTTAGACAGTATAGTTCCAGAGTGTGTTCTACTGCCAGAACCACAGCTTTTAGCAATGTATGCAGTATTTTTCCTTTTTATTTCATGGTTACAGTTGACCCTTAAACAACATGGGCTTGAACTGCATGGGTTCAGTTACATGTGGGTATTTTCAATAATAAATAGTATGGAATGACATGATCCGTCGTTGGTGGAATCTTTGGATAAGGAGGGGCACCATAAGCTATAGACGGATTTTCGACTCTGCCGAGATTTGGTGCCTTGTCCCCCATGTTGTTTGAGGCTCAACTGTACTTCAGATTTAGCTGTCTTCCCAGTCTATAGCAGATTAGTTTGTTGTCTTGTAGACATCAGAGAAAGCACTCCTTTTAATTCAGAGGATTAGAGAGAAGTTGATATTCATGAAAGTAATACTGCATAAGGCTGTTGTTAGTAGCATTCTTCTTTTAATTCCTAAAAGGTCTAATAATTTTAGTAACAGTGCAGAATTGCATTGAACATCATGTAGAGGATGATGTATAATTATACTGAAAGTGTTCTCATCAGTTTCATCAGTTTAAATTTGAGTGTTATACTAAGAAAATTTAAGTTCTTAGTGTTTTAAAATATGTAAAAATTAAAAATGAGTTAATATAGTTTCT
>SJYT01064460.1:681087-708019 GCA_006410635.1 Cephalophus harveyi | reverse complement strand
AATATGTTTAAAATATTTAATATATTTCTTGTAGCATCTCAGCAGTCATTTTGATTTCACTTGGTTGAATCAGTATTTTTTTTTTTTAATTCTGGTTTTCTTCACTAGTTTGTGATTTTCTTTTGATTCAGAATTGTTGGTTGCATTTGATAAAGATTCTTTGGTTCTCAAGTGCATAGAAATTTTGTTTTATTGTGAATTTCAGATGCCAGAATATTTGAAAGAGCAATTCTAGAATAATTGTATCAGGGTTATAAATAAAAGTGCATATTGAACTGAAAAATAGGTATTATTTATGAGGGACCAGCTGTAGCCTGTATGTATTTAATGTACTTGTGACTCTTCATTGTTGCTTTCTCTTTCCTTATACTAGAACTTTGTTCAGTTGGAAAGATGTAACAGATTGGTTGCTCTGCATATACATTGAATTTTTTTCTGTGTTCATCACCATGAATCAGATTTCGAAAAACAAGAAATTTCAAGCCAGCAGTATAATCTGCATATTTTACAAAGTTTGTTGGCTCTTTCTTAGGTTACATTGACACCTTTTTTAAAAAAATTAGTTTTCTATATTGACTTCTAGCTATTGTTTTCTCTTTTCTTCCCTGTAATGTCTCCCCAATCCATGTTTTTTCCTAGCCTTCAAGATGGTCAGCAAGGCCAGCAGTCCACAGCCCAGGTCAGAGTCCAGTCCCGCCCCCCTTCCCAGGCTGCAGTGCTCAGTGCTAGTGCCTCCTTGCTGGTGAGAAATGGGAGTGTCCACTTAGAAGCGCCACATGACAGTGCATCTGCTGCAGGCGGCAGCAGCTTGCACGATGAACTTGGTATGCAGGCCTTATGTAATCTTGGTGGCATAAACCTTGAATATAGCCGATAATGGGTAACGATGATTACAGTTCTTTCCTGAGATAGCTTCATTGTGGAACTATGCATAAGAGTACTTTTTACAGGATTTGCCCTGTGTATAAGGAAAATTTGACTTTTGCTTTTACCTTTTCTGTTTCTCTCAATTCATACTCCTCATTTTCTTCTGAGCATGTATGTTATTAACAAGTAAAGTATCAATAAATGTTCACACTTTACTGTCCTCTTGTAATGATTTGGGCAATTTTGCTATTTCTTGGTATTTGTGCCATGTGGTGAAATGCTGAGTTTTTAAAAATTGTTTTTGATTGAACCTTCATTTCTCTAAATTCTCTGCAGTAGGGAAGGCAAAAATACTTTCTAATGGCCTATTACTATATAATCTTTCCTTTAGGTATTCTGTATTTTACTTCAGTGTCTATCACCTGAAGTAGGACTTGATGTAATTCTAAATGCAGTACCTTGAGAACATCATGGCTCTATATTCAAATCAAAGAACTTTATAAAGTTTTCTTTCTTTTTTCCTGTTAATACATCTATAAATAGAAAATATAAGTTATTAAACAGTTAAATCTCAGAGAGGTGGTAGAGTTTTAAGCCTCAGTAATGTGTTAGAGAAACAGTATTTTTTACTAGTTTGTTTTCTATTTCTCTCTCCAGTTTAGCTTTCTTGTGCTCAAAATGCAGATTAGTAGCAATTGAAGAAAATCTTGTTATTTAGAAATATACATTTCAAAGTATTTTATTTGCTTACTCTGATTTTGTTTCTCCATGTTATAACTGTCTTTGATTTATAACGAAGGTAATCTAGCTGATGCTTTGACTAGAAGGATATAATTGGTAGAGGGTGCCCAAATTAGGTATAAAAAATGTCATATACTGTTAATTGACTCTGTTTTGTAAAAACTGTTACAGAGAAAATTAGTAAGTATTAGATAGGCATATTGATGAAAATCATCAACTTTAGCAAACTTTATAGAAAGTTGAAAATGATATCTGTTTAAAACCTGTCTGTTAGAACATTAGAACCTATGGTGATTTCTAAATAAAATGAGAAGGAAATAAGACATTTTAATTTTAGAGTGCTTATGCTTTGGAGTTTGTAATTTGAAGAGGGCAGGGAGTCTGTTTGAGAGAGTACGGTAGACTTCAGTTTAGTTACCTGCTTTGACTTAGTTGCAAATATATTGAGTAAATGGTATCTTTTTATTGAGGTTTCTCTTGGGTTAACTCAGTTCCTATGTTTGGAGGACTTGTCGATTTGTACCTGTACAATTACAGTTACTATCACCACTGTCCATTGGTCATTTGGTAGTAGATTAACTAAGCTTAGATTTGGTTAATTTTTAGTTTTTAAACTTTTGTCAAATGAAGAATAAATTGAACTAATAGGTGATTTTCCTCTGTAAAAATTCTTAATTTGTTCAAAAAACTTGCTAAGCAAGAAATCATATTCATAGATGATGGAAAATGTACATTATCAACTTAGTATCTACTGGTGAATATTCAGGACATTCACTTAAAATTTGGATTTTAGCTTTTGTTTTAACTGCTTTCTGATAGTTCTTGGCCTCTCTTGTAGTTGAGTGTTGTCAAATTTAACACCTAGTAATAATTAATACAAAATACACAGTCAGTAGACAGTGTATATCTGTTCATTTCATAGCAGATAAGGTTGACTAAGAAAAGATTCTAAAAATGAACTTGCAGCTGAAGTTGAAGGAACTGACAGAGATACTGATTTTTATAATGTATTCCACTAGAATATTTGTGTTGCATAGTTTAATCTTCAATGTGATTTTAGTTAACAGTAGTAAAATAACTTTATGTGACAGAATTGGGACACTGTATACTCAAATATGTTCAAGTTAGCCATGTTGTTCCCTAAAAGTATGGAATTCTTACAAAGAATTGCTCCCTTCCAAACTTAGCTTCTTCAACTGAAAATTTTAAATGTATAATTTTTACATGTTAAAATTTTTATATATACATTATATATTTATGTAACTCACACATACTGAAACATACATATATATACTCATATATATATTTATACATATAAATGTTTGTATGTGTATTCATGTATATGTTGTAATTGTATGTTTACTTTTTAAAGTGAGAGATATTTGCCTTTTTCAATTAAAGGAAACTTGCAGTCAGGCATTGTTTAATTCCAAATCTAAGTCATTTTCCTTAACTGTGTTTTTGACATTTTTACTCTGTGGTGTCATAATAATTGACGACATGCATTTCCGCTACTAAATCCTGAGAATCCTTATTTTTCTGTTGCATTTTAACTAGCATTTCAAGACTATCAGGTAGCACTGAATGTGGTAGAAAAGTTCATTGAAGATGGCATTATGTGGTTTATTAATAGTTTATTCAGCAGAGGAAAATACATTTTCATCATCCATTTTCAGCAGGCATAATTGATCATCATAATTAATTTTTAAAACTGAATCTTAAGTGTATAATTTAGAACCTGATCTGAATAATTTAATGGTTTCCTTTCTTATTTATAGACTGAATTTCCATACAAACTTTGTTTAATTATATGAATGATGGATAAGTTTTAAAGTTACAATCTTTGAAAATTACCATCAAAGAATTTATCAAATCTTTCAATGTAACATATTGTCCTTTTTTAAAAAAAAAAAACAACAACAATGCATCCTAAAGGGTAATTTTCTCTTTATGAGCCTTTTGTTGAATTTAACTAATTTGTGGTTGATTTCATACTAAACTTTGAAACTGCAATTTTACTAAATAAAACAAGCTTTTGCGTATTACCCAGGTAAGTCACAGAAGAGACTCAGTTTTTATGTTAATCCTGGCTTCCACTTGTAACATAGGACTGATAAATTGATATAATGATGAAACAGGTTATTCTCATTGATAAACCCTTAATATATATATAACACAGCATCTCAGAAGAATTGTTATAGATGGGATCAGGTAAAATAGGAAAATTTATGTCTTTTTTTTGTGTCTGTTTGAAATTAGTAGTGATGAGTATTGAGACGTATATATAAAATGATTTTCATGTGAAAAATAAAAATGCTGTTCTAGGCAAGAAATGAGGAAAACAGAGTTTTATGTTTACCAAGACATAAGTATATAGATATCATAGGTAGTATTCCTCTGAATTTTAAGACTTTCTTAATTTCTTTAATGTATTAGATATTTAGAGAGTAATGAATTGATTTTTCTAAGGTTTTCTTTTGTTTCATTACTGTACAACTATTTACAAAGAAGGTGTTCTTGAGATAATCCTCTTTACTACAGAACTTATTACTTTGAAATTGTGGTCAGCTCTAGAAAAAGACTTAACAGAAATCTGCTAACACCCTATTGCCCTTAGGTAGTTTACAGCAACTGTGCATTAGTACGGAGAAATACAACTTGGAGGCTCTTAAATTTTTTACTTAAAAAGCATTCAGATGATCTATAATACTTTCAGTGATTTTTATTATTTAGTGATAAAAAAGTTATACGTATTATAGACTACTTTAACATTTTGGGCTGTGTCATTAAGTACTTCTCATTACTATAAATACAAAGTCAAGATGGCTTTAAGGAACCTTGGAGTCCATACTTTAGTCTTTTGTGTTATAGTAGATTTTTTTCATTCATCTAAACTAAAAGTTATATTCTGTTTTGCAACAGCCTTGATCTTGTTCCTTACTGCTTTTTAATAATACAAATTCTTTTTTGTATATTTTTTCAGGGGAGGTCAACATAAAGTATTTTATGTATAAATGAAAGTAAAATATTTATTTTTATTGAGACAGTAAAATTCATTTATTTTCCTTTTTGGTATAAGGATGGGAAAAGCATGTTCTAATACAAGTTACTGGAAAATAAAATGAAGATTAAGTCATCTGTAATCGCTCAACTTAGTGACTAAACAGCAACAGTTGTATCACTCAGAGAGAGTCACTATTAATATTTTATATTTTTTTCCTTTTTTTTAATTACATACATGTATATGCTTTTCTAACAAAGAACTGGGATGATGTTGCATGACTTTTGTGACACTGTATGAGTTTTGCTTTTTTCTTTTAGCGCATTTAAACATTGACTGGTTCCAAATAGGAAAAGGAGTACGTCAAGGCTGTATATTGTCACCCTGCTTATTTAACTTATATGCAGAGTACATCGTGAGAAACACTGGGCTGGAAGAAGCACAAGCTGGAATCAAGATTGCCGGGAGAAATATCAATAACCTCAGATAAACGGATGACACCACCCTTATGGCAGAAAGTGAAGAGGAACTAAAAAGCCTCTTGATGAAAGTGAAAGAGTTCTTGAGAGTCCTTTGGACTGCAAGGAGATCCAACCAGTCCATTTTGAAGGAGATCAACCCTGGGATTTCTTTGGAAGGAATGATGCTAAAGCTGAAACTCCAGTACTTTGGCCACCTCATGCGAAGAGTTGACTCATTGGAAAAGACCCTGATGCTGGGAGGGATTGGGGGCAGGAAGAAAAGGGGACGACCGAGGATGAGATGGCTGGATGGCATCACCAACTCAATGGACATGAGTTGAGTGAACTCCGGGAGATGGTGATGGACAGGGAGGCCTGGCGTGCTACTATTCTTGGGGTTGCAAAGAGTCAGACACGACTGAGTGACTGAACTGAAACATTTATTAATGCTATTGTTTTTTAACTTAGTGACTACCTAATATTTTATCACTGGAAACTACGTGAAAGGTAGTATAGAATAGTGGACTGTAGAATCAAACTTTTTGGCTTCATATTCAAGCTCTGCTACTTTTAGCTGTAGCTATGTGATCTTGGGATAGTTATTTTCTCTCTCTGTGCCTCAGTTTCCTCGTGTATCAAAAGGGGGTAGTAATATACTTTATAGGTTTTCGGTGAGGATTATATCTATTAAAATATGCAAAGCAATTAGAACAGTGCTTCAGTTCAGTTCAGTCACTCAGTCGTGTCTGACTCTTTGTGTTCACATATTGCTGAAGCCTGGCTTGGAGAATTTTGAGCATTACTTTACTAGCATGTGAGATGAGTACAATTGTGCGGTAATTGGAGCATTCTTTTGCATTGCCTTTCTTTGGAATTGGAATGAAAACTGACCATTTCCAGTCCTGTGGCCACTGCTGAGTTTTCCAAATTTGCTGGCACATTGAGTGCAGCACTTTCACAGCATCATCTGTCAGGATTTGAAACAGCACCTACTAGTAAGTTAATTATGTAAATAATGATTGCTGTTGTTAACATTATTTATTAAAATAGTTGACTAACCCCAGTGTTAGTCGTCAGGGTGATTCCTGATATTTTTCTATTGTAATAAGCCCTCTGGAGAATATCCTTCACACAGGCTTTTCTGTGCAGCTGTGATTATTTCCTTAAGATAAATACAGTGAAATGGAATCATCTATCAAGGGGAAAAAACATCATTGAGACCTTGGTGTATACTCTTAATTGCTTTATGGAAAGCTTGTACTAGTTTGCTCTTTATCTGGCAGGGTTTGAAAGTATCATTTTTTTATCCCAAGTACCTAGATAAATTTTATTTCATCTACCCTAGTCTTCATTTCCTGGAAATGCTCAGAAGTTTACTGTTGTTACTATGAAAAGACTGGCATATTATTTTTAGAAGTTTCAGATGCATGAACTACTCTAGAAACTGGTTGAGATAGCTGATTTGTCTCCTGCCAGTCTGTGTTGTAAAGAATTCACTGAAACACTAAATTAACTGCTTTCTAATGTTAAGATTCTATATTAAAGTTGATTAGTATGTGTTACATCAGTTAGAATGTATGTAGAGTCTTTCATTGAGAGACCTGTTCTCCCCTATCAAGTGACTGAAATTAGAGGGAAGTTTACATTTCTCTCATAATAGTCTGTTGAGAGCTGTCCTTAGAGGTGGGTTGGTTCTTTTTATTTTCCACATACAGCTTCCCTGCCTGGTCTATAGTGACTGCTCCAATTGTTGACATTTCCCCCCAAACAGGAGGGCGGTGAGGAGGGGTGCTAAAATGAAAAGTCAAGGATAGCTAGACTTTATCTTTCAGTTTGTGACTTGGGAAATCTGTCACTTTCTTATAGCTGCAAGAGAGGCTGGGAGAGGTCTCTAAGTACACAGACGTGGTGGTGGTGCTCAGTCTTGTCCGACTCTTTTGCAGTCCCTTAGACTGTAGCCCACCAGCTGCTTCTGTCCATAGGATCCAGGCGAGAATACTGGAGCAGGTTGCCGTGGCCTCCACCAGACACTCTTCTCGGCCCCGGGAT
Source organism: Cephalophus harveyi (assembly GCA_006410635.1). Lineage (NCBI taxonomy): Eukaryota > Metazoa > Chordata > Mammalia > Artiodactyla > Bovidae > Cephalophus > Cephalophus harveyi. Next base: position 700,900 of record SJYT01064460.1, on the reverse strand, counting down.
CGAATCCGTGTCTCCTGCATTGGCAGGTGGGACCTTTGCCACTGTGCCACCCGAGAAGCCGACATAGACATAGACTCAGCTGGAATTCAGTGAGGGGAAAGTCCTGCTTTTAAAAGGGGTTAAGGACAAGATGAATACTGGAGGCCAGTCATTCATCTTCGCCACGAGACGAAAGAAAGATAGCGCTCAGTCGAGTCTGACTCTTGAGACCTCACAAATTGTAGCTTGCCAGGCTCCACAGTAAGACAAACAGCCCTTCAGATCAATAAGGTGAAGATCCATGGCCTTTTAGAAAAGTTGAACGTTACAAGTGGCTCGCAATTATTGGCAAACAGTTCAACTTTACTCATAATTTTTTAAATTGCAAATTAAAAATAAGATATTTTTCATCTACTGAATGTATAGTGATATCCTTTGTTGGAAAGGTCTGGAGATGTAGACAACTAAAAGATTGAATATTTTTGGCAGGCAGTTTAGAACAATAGACCAAAAATGCTTTTATATTTTAATCTACAGGTTTCGGAAACATACAGATGTATATGTACATGGATATTCATCATAACCATTGCTTGTACATTTGAAAGACTTGAAACAGACTAAATGTTTGTTACTAGAGAACCCCTCCTGTGTTATTCTATTCATGTACATAGTTATAATATTCAGAACTTGATGTGTATATGTTATCGACATGAAAAGTTAAGCTATTTAGTAAGCAAATGTAGATAAAAATTGCTCAGAAGAACATAGAGTCTGCTCTGGCTTTTTCTGGTGGGTGAGAACTTTCTTCATTTTATATAATGCTTTCAGTCTTTTAATGTGTCATATTTTTTAAATGAAACAGCAAAACAAAGCAACAAATGTCATTCACTGTCCAAAACCTTGATTAGTTACTTGTGGAAATTTCACCGACTACATACTGTCTCCTGCTTATCTATCTACTTTGTCTTTTACTCGGTCCATCTTTTTTTTCTTCTTTGTTTTTAAATCAACTTTATTGACGTAAAATTCAGGCATGATAAATTGTATCCCTTCAACATGTACAATTTGTGAGCTTTAACAGATGTGCACACCTGTGAAATGAAGATACAGAACATTTTCACCATCTTCAAGTGATTGTGCCCCTGTTGCCGTCCATGCCTCCTTGGCTCCTGGCCACAGGCATCCACTCCGTGCTTTGTGTCATTGTTTTCCCCTCTCCTAGAAGTTCATATAAATGCATTCACATTTTATGTGGCCTTTTGTGTTTAGTTTTGCACTTAGCATGATGCCTCAGAGATTCATCATATTGTTGCATGTATTAGCAGTTTGTTGCTTGTTGATGAATATTCCTGCTGTGAACTTCCTCTATATTGTGTATTCATACACAATAAACAAGTTTATGTTGTATGGACAAGTTTATATTGTATCCAGGTACTGGCTGTTGTGGATAAACTGTCTAAAATGTTTTCAAAAGTAGTTGTATATTCCCACCAGCATGTATGAGAGTTCCAGTTGTTCCCATTCTTGCTGACATTTGTTATTGTTGGCTTTTTAAGTGTTAGACCTAATGGGTGTGTAATGGTATCTCACTGTGGTTTAAATCTACATGTCTCATCACTAAGGGTGATGAGGCTCCTTTGATGGGTTTATTAGTTATTCATATATCTTTTTCTGTGAAGTGTGTCCAAATCTTTTCCTCACTTTCAAAATTGAGCTGTTTGTCTTATTATTGACGTGTAACAGTTCTTCTGATATTTTAGATACCACTAAATCATCAGATGCAAATTACAAATATCTTCTCCCCAGTCTGTGATTTTTTGTTTGTTTGTTTATCTGAATCACTTGTAATGTCATCAGTGTCATTGTTATAGATTATTGTATCAAATTGAGGAGGACTTGTCCTTTTGAAGGAAATGTGAGATGATGAAATTATATCAGAATATGAACTTGTATATTCACTTCTGGACGGTTCACCTGATCTGGGGATTCCACTTAATGAATCACAACACTACTTAACACAGTGTTTTGTTAAATCAGAGCTAGAGAACAGTGACCATGGCAGTAAAATATACCAGCATATAAATCTCTTTCTCTGTTACCAAGCAATAGTTATCTGTCTTTCCTTTGTATGTGTGTGTGTGTGTGTGTGTGTGTGTGTGTGTGTGCGCGCGCGCGCGCTCATTCACTCACTCAAAAGCTGTCTTCTAAACTAACTTCATTTTCCTCTAAAATAACTTCTTTTTCCTTCCCTTTTTCTTATTCTTCTCCTGCTTTAGAAACCTAGCACAGTGTTGTACATTCTACGAAGAAGGACTGGTTCTCAGTATTGAAACTTTAAATTATGAGCAGCATAGTGACTTGATTTCCATTTAGAACAAGAGTTAAGGAGGTTTTATAAGACTAAGGCTTTTGGTCTAGGATAGAGATTAGCAAACTATGGCCTAGAGGCTAAAATCCAGCTCGATGCTTGTTTCTGTAAATAAAGTAAATGAATATGCTGCACGTTTCCTGTGGCTGCTGTCGCACTGCAGTGGCAGACTGGACCTGTTGCACCAGTGACCATCCGGCCCACAGAGCCTAAGATGTTTACTCTGTGGCCCCTTACAGAGAAACTTCACTGACCTCTTGTCTAGGGAGAAATAGGTCCATGAACTTGTAGGCAGCAGTAAAATGAGTCATTTCTGTCTGGGGGAAAACGCACGTTTCCTCAGAGACTGCACTGAGGCACCACTCATGATGATAAGGGAGGATGCTATCCAAGAAATTGGAACTTGTCAAGACCTTCTCTCTTAAAAATTGTAATATATTCATTAAAGTCTCATTGTGAGCACAATACTCATCACCATCAGAAAAAGGCACTTTTTATAGTGTACTCAAGTGAGTCGTATAGATTTATGTATTCCCCCCATTGCCTTTTATTTTTTTCCCCTTGTGAGGGGACTATTTTATTATATTTATGTATAGAAATTCGAAAACAGATCTCTAGTTTTCTTGCCATATCTTTTTTTTTTAATTGCAAGATATTTGTTTTACAACATTGTGCAGGTTTCTGTCATACATCAATCAACATGAATCAGCCAGAGATACTCATTTTCCTCTCCCTCTTGAACCTCCCACCTCCCACCCCATCCCACGCCTCTGTGTCCCCCATCGCTTTCTAAAGACACTTTGTAAAGCCCTCTCCTTTCTGTCTACCTCTGTTCGTTCTTGTAGCCAGCCCCTCCATGCCCTGAGGTAATGCTAGAGAAGTGAGACGTCAAGCAGTGTATCCAGGTTAGGCTTGGAGAACCCAGGATGAGTGGGAATGGGGAGGTGATCTGCAGAGGGAAATTATCCAAGAAATATAAGAGGCCTTCTTTGTTGTTGGTACTGGGAGGATTTGAAAAACCCTACAGATGATTTGCCCTTCTAGTAGCCACCTCTTTCAAAGATAAATGAGAGTGACGTTAAGAAAGCAACAAGGATTTCTCATGATCTTATTCACTGAACTTTGTATTATGTGGTGAGTATTTTTATTGATAGGACTAATTAGAGAATCTCATTAATTTTTGTGTCTTTTATCTGTTTTTCCAGTGTTTATTTTAAATCTGTCTGCTGTGTCATTTGTGGCTTCAGTGAAATGCTTCAAGGGTCCTTGTTCTTTAAATCAGTATTCAGTTTTATTTACCTTCTTGTTCATCAGTTATTTATTGGCCTGTAGTTACTTGAAATTCTCCTACCTCAGAAACAAACAAGCAAACAAACAGAGTTTTGTGTAATTAAATAGAATCTTTGTAGATAATTGTAGTCATTATTGAATAATATTTGAGACATAAATATTAGGTACCTTAATGTTTCTTTATCTTAGAGACACTGTATCATGACCAATCTCATTATTAAGTCTGAAATTTCAGACTCCAGTCTTGTGAGAAATTGCTTTTCTTTTAAAGATGTGTATAAGAGACAGGGTGAAGATCCATGGCCTTTTAGAAAAGTTGAACGTTACAAGTGGCTCGCAATTATTGGCAAACAGTTCAACTTTACTCATAATTTTTTAAATTGCAAATTAAAAATAAGATTAAGATATTTTTCATCTACTGAATGTATAGTGATATCCTTTGTTGGAAAGGTCTGGAGATGTAGACAACTAAAAGATTGAATATTTTTGGCAGGCAGTTTAGAACAATAGACCAAAAATGCTTTTATATTTTAATCTACAGGTTTCGGAAACATACAGATGTATATGTACATGGATATTCATCATAACCATTGCTTGTACATTTGAAAGACTTGAAACAGACTAAATGTTTGTTACTAGAGAACCCCTCCTGTGTTATTCTATTCATGTACATAGTTATAATATTCAGAACTTGATGTGTATATGTTATCGACATGAAAAGTTAAGCTATTTAGTAAGCAAATGTAGATAAAAATTGCTCAGAAGAACATAGAGTCTGCTCTGGCTTTTTCTGGTGGGTGAGAACTTTCTTCATTTTATATAATGCTTTCAGTCTTTTAATGTGTCATATTTTTTAAATGAAACAGCAAAACAAAGCAACAAATGTCATTCACTGTCCAAAACCTTGATTAGTTACTTGTGGAAATTTCACCGACTACATACTGTCTCCTGCTTATCTATCTACTTTGTCTTTTACTCGGTCCATCTTTTTTTTCTTCTTTGTTTTTAAATCAACTTTATTGACGTAAAATTCAGGCATGATAAATTGTATCCCTTCAACATGTACAATTTGTGAGCTTTAACAGATGTGCACACCTGTGAAATGAAGATACAGAACATTTTCACCATCTTCAAGTGATTGTGCCCCTGTTGCCGTCCATGCCTCCTTGGCTCCTGGCCACAGGCATCCACTCCGTGCTTTGTGTCATTGTTTTCCCCTCTCCTAGAAGTTCATATAAATGCATTCACATTTTATGTGGCCTTTTGTGTTTAGTTTTGCACTTAGCATGATGCCTCAGAGATTCATCATATTGTTGCATGTATTAGCAGTTTGTTGCTTGTTGATGAATATTCCTGCTGTGAACTTCCTCTATATTGTGTATTCATACACAATAAACAAGTTTATGTTGTATGGACAAGTTTATATTGTATCCAGGTACTGGCTGTTGTGGATAAACTGTCTAAAATGTTTTCAAAAGTAGTTGTATATTCCCACCAGCATGTATGAGAGTTCCAGTTGTTCCCATTCTTGCTGACATTTGTTATTGTTGGCTTTTTAAGTGTTAGACCTAATGGGTGTGTAATGGTATCTCACTGTGGTTTAAATCTACATGTCTCATCACTAAGGGTGATGAGGCTCCTTTGATGGGTTTATTAGTTATTCATATATCTTTTTCTGTGAAGTGTGTCCAAATCTTTTCCTCACTTTCAAAATTGAGCTGTTTGTCTTATTATTGACGTGTAACAGTTCTTCTGATATTTTAGATACCACTAAATCATCAGATGCAAGTTACAAATATCTTCTCCCCAGTCTGTGATTTTTTGTTTGTTTGTTTATCTGAATCACTTGTAATGTCATCAGTGTCATTGTTATAGATTATTGTATCAAATTGAGGAGGACTTGTCCTTTTGAAGGAAATGTGAGATGATGAAATTATATCAGAATATGAACTTGTATATTCACTTCTGGACGGTTCACCTGATCTGGGGATTCCACTTAATGAATCACAACACTACTTAACACAGTGTTTTGTTAAATCAGAGCTAGAGAACAGTGACCATGGCAGTAAAATATACCAGCATATAAATCTCTTTCTCTGTTACCAAGCAATAGTTATCTGTCTTTTAATACAGCAAATAAGTTAAGGATTTCATAGAATTTTTTTCCTAATTTATCTCAGGAGTATTCTGACCCCCCCCCAAAAAAAAACAAAACAAAAACCAGCTACTATAGAAAAGACCATATTATAAATATTTTCATATTCTGTCTATGACCCATAAGCTGTCTCTTATACACATCTCCCAATTTATGTTTATTAGAAATATTATTCTTAATACACAAATTTATTAAAATAGGATTATTAATAGGGGCACATTTACTTGTTAAGAACGGTTAACTGTGATTATAGTTTTAATCTCAGATGAGATATATATGAAATTGTTATGTTTGCTAAGAAGATTTGTGCAAATTTAAGAGATTCTTAATTTTTATAAACCAATAGAAAAATGTACTTATTTCTATTTTGGTTGTTTTCAAAGATGTTTTTAGTAAATTATTAATGTATTAAAATGTTACAAGTTTTTCACAGAAACCCTAAGCTAAACATTTTTTAATGTAATATTTTTTTTCTGAGTTATCTTATGAATAACATTTGTTACTTCCGAAGTGCTATCAGTTGCCAGGCCCAGAGATATAAGAGGGACATAGAATCTGTTCTTTTGGTGGAGTTAAGTTGGAAATACACCAGGAAGCCTTAATACAAGTTAAGTTAGTTCTGACATATACCATGTATGTTTTTATGAACCTGAACATGTTTATAGTTAGTAGGTAGACAGAAGCGTCTTAAAAAAAAACAAAACTGTTGAAGTCATGCATGTTTGTTGAAATGATAGCTGCCCTTTTCTTAGACATGTTTTATGCCTTGTTGAAATTTTTAAATTTTATTACTTGTTAGTCACTAATTTGTATGTATTCAGAGTTGTAGATTTATATAGTAATAGAATGACAACATTTTTTCCAGCTTTCTATCTAAAATACTTTTGAGGAGGAATCTTTTATTTTTATTTCTATATGTTTCATACTAGACACTTATAAATAAAGGACAACATAGTTGCATTAATGCCTTAATCATCATTTACTATTTCACTTGAAAATTACAAAGAATAATATTCTAGTTAACTTCAGGTGCATACAAATATTATTTTTAATAGCCCAAGAATAGGACTTAAATGTTTAAATGCTCAGAATATACTCCAATAATTTAAATTTTATTGAATATAGAACTAACTTGGAAAATATACACGAATTATGTGACATAAGCACAAATATTTATACATTCCTTTCTTACTGGATTTCACCCTCCCAGCTCTGTTAATGTGTGATTCAGTCATTTAATATGATTTTATAGTTCCTCTATACTTACATGCAATCTGTGGTTTTGATCAGGTGTTTCTTTTTTTCTGCTAATGTAAGTTAATTGTTGTAGCACAGCTAGTCTCTGATTATCCATGCTAAGTGAGAAGAGTACAGAATAAAAAATTACAATTTAAAAATTAAAAAATCTCAGTGAAGGCCGTTTTTAACTTTTTTGTTTACTAACAATTTCTGCAAACAGCCCTCCCCCCATCACTTCAAAAAAAATGATATCCTTTCATTTTAATTTCTTATTCTGGTTTCTGTTAGAAGTGCTAAGAATGAATAACTCTTTCGAAAGATAGAGGGGTAGAAAGTGAAGTTTTGATAACCTACATGCTGAGTAATCCTCCTTTGAAATACAGCAAATAAGTTAAGGATTTCATAGAATTTTTTTCCTAATTTATCTCAGGAGTATTCTGACCCCCCCCCAAAAAAAAACAAAACAAAAACCAGCTACTATAGAAAAGACCATATTATAAATATTTTCATATTCTGTCTATGACCCATAAGCTGTCTCTTATACACATCTCCCAATTTATGTTTATTAGAAATATTATTCTTAATACACAAATTTATTAAAATAGGATTATTAATAGGGGCACATTTACTTGTTAAGAACGGTTAACTGTGATTATAGTTTTAATCTCAGATGAGATATATATGAAATTGTTATGTTTGCTAAGAAGATTTGTGCAAATTTAAGAGATTCTTAATTTTTATAAACCAATAGAAAAATGTACTTATTTCTATTTTGGTTGTTTTCAAAGATGTTTTTAGTAAATTATTAATGTATTAAAATGTTACAAGTTTTTCACAGAAACCCTAAGCTAAACATTTTTTAATGTAATATTTTTTTTCTGAGTTATCTTATGAATAACATTTGTTACTTCCGAAGTGCTATCAGTTGCCAGGCCCAGAGATATAAGAGGGACATAGAATCTGTTCTTTTGGTGGAGTTAAGTTGGAAATACACCAGGAAGCCTTAATACAAGTTAAGTTAGTTCTGACATATACCATGTATGTTTTTATGAACCTGAACATGTTTATAGTTAGTAGGTAGACAGAAGCGTCTTAAAAAAAAACAAAACTGTTGAAGTCATGCATGTTTGTTGAAATGATAGCTGCCCTTTTCTTAGACATGTTTTATGCCTTGTTGAAATTTTTAAATTTTATTACTTGTTAGTCACTAATTTGTATGTATTCAGAGTTGTAGATTTATATAGTAATAGAATGACAACATTTTTTCCAGCTTTCTATCTAAAATACTTTTGAGGAGGAATCTTTTATTTTTATTTCTATATGTTTCATACTAGACACTTATAAATAAAGGACAACATAGTTGCATTAATGCCTTAATCATCATTTACTATTTCACTTGAAAATTACAAAGAATAATATTCTAGTTAACTTCAGGTGCATACAAATATTATTTTTAATAGCCCAAGAATAGGACTTAAATGTTTAAATGCTCAGAATATACTCCAATAATTTAAATTTTATTGAATATAGAACTAACTTGGAAAATATACACGAATTATGTGACATAAGCACAAATATTTATACATTCCTTTCTTACTGGATTTCACCCTCCCAGCTCTGTTAATGTGTGATTCAGTCATTTAATATGATTTTATAGTTCCTCTATACTTACATGCAATCTGTGGTTTTGATCAGGTGTTTCTTTTTTTCTGCTAATGTAAGTTAATTGTTGTAGCACAGCTAGTCTCTGATTATCCATGCTAAGTGAGAAGAGTACAGAATAAAAAATTACAATTTAAAAATTAAAAAATCTCAGTGAAGGCCGTTTTTAACTTTTTTGTTTACTAACAATTTCTGCAAACAGCCCTCCCCCCATCACTTCAAAAAAAATGATATCCTTTCATTTTAATTTCTTATTCTGGTTTCTGTTAGAAGTGCTAAGAATGAATAACTCTTTCGAAAGATAGAGGGGTAGAAAGTGAAGTTTTGATAACCTACATGCTGAGTAATCCTCCTTTGAAATACAGCAAATAAGTTAAGGATTTCATAGAATTTTTTTCCTAATTTATCTCAGGAGTATTCTGACCCCCCCCCAAAAAAAAACAAAACAAAAACCAGCTACTATAGAAAAGACCATATTATAAATATTTTCATATTCTGTCTATGACCCATAAGTACTCAAATAATCCTATTTAATTAAGCAGATTTTCTGATTCTACTCATTTTGAATCAGTAATTGTTGAAATGTTCTGCAAACCCTTGGTTATATTATTAGTATATTAGAGGGAATTTTATTGTCATTTTTCAAGGATTTCACTTAAATAAAAATTCTTATTGTGTCCTGTTCTTATTGTAGTCATGGAAGAGAAATCTTTTAGCCTTGCCATCAAGTTGAAATTGCCTTTTAGATTTCTCACGTTTATAATCTCAGTAATTCTAGCTAGTAAAACAAAAACTTCATAAATATTCAAAAGACAGCCTGGACCAGATCCAAACAGTTTCAGTTATATACCGCATTGTCCTACTAGAAATTTGTATTTTTTATTTATGTTCCCTACACACCATTTGATATGGCTGCCATAGATCTTCAAAGTTTAGAATGAATTTTAGTATTTAGATTTCTAAAATTCCATTATCAGAAGTCATTTTATCTTATATAGTTCATCTCTGTAAGAGTTTTTTTTTTTAAACTATATTCCTCTGCAATCAATAAAGTTTCTAAACCTTTTAGAGTTTTGTAGATAGTTGGCCACAGCAAATTGTGTTCCTAAATTTCTCACAGAGTTCTTGTAGAATCATACAACTAGTAATGTTCATTAAATATTATAGTTTAATTATCACCAACATTATTATACATCATTCATTGAACTTCCTTAGATCCATTTGACACCATTTCTTCTTAAAAGTAACATAAAACCAAAAAAACTCTGAAGGTAATCACACAAATTTTTTGTCTTGCGGTTTGAGCTGTATTAAAACTTAAAGCAGCACTTCCAAATGGCCACTTACCACTTGTAACTAGTGGTCAGATGACCTTAAAACAACATTAAATTTGTATATATTGTAACTTGAAAATCTGGGAGGAGAAAAGAGAAGACTGCTCTTGTAAAGCTGACTTAAATCACTTTTAATACCTGATTATGTATGTTGACATTTTGTCCACTGTTTAGCATTCCCGTTTGATTTATGCCATGCTGAATTACATGTAGATCATTGTTTTTTAAATATTTTGAAAATTAAAACATTAAATTTGTATATATTGTAACTTGAAAATCTGGGAGGAGAAAAGAGAAGACTGCTCTTGTAAAGCTGACTTAAATCACTTTTAATACCTGATTATGTATGTTGACATTTTGTCCACTGTTTAGCATTCCCGTTTGATTTATGCCATGCTGAATTACATGTAGATCATTGTTTTTTAAATATTTTGAAAAAAGGAAGTTACAGTTCATTTTCTTAAACTCTTAACAAGCTTAAAATTAGTGTTTCATGAAGGAAAATTTCTGAGTATTCTAATGGCTTTTTTAAACAAATGATTTATTTGCTAGGTAAGTTCTCTTCTACGCTTTATGAGACTGGTGGCTGTGATATGTCACTTGTGAATTTTGAACCAGCAGCAAGAAGAGCGTCCAATATCTGGTATGTGTGAAGTCGTGTTAGGGGAGTTTATGTACTTGCATAATAAGTTTGCCATTTTAAAGTCTGTAAACCTTGAGATAGAGAGTTATTTGTTTATATTGGCTTAAATAAATTCACATTATGTATTGGTTGCCAAAAAGTATAACTTTTTACTGTGGAAAAAAAGAAAGCTATTATTAAAAGCTATTACGTGTTTTTGTTTTTTGTTTGCTATTATATGTTTTTTAAAATTAAGTAAAAATTTCCTATAGGTCTTACTGTGGGGGAGTGGTTTCCCACAATTTCAAATTTAACTCTCTATATATTGCATCATGGAAAAAACTTATTAGAAAAACATTTACACAACTATGTTCAAACCCATCAATTCTCTTTTTTGGTGTAATTTCGAATTTTTATTTCTGTGTGAGGATTTCAGCCAAGTGTCTTTTTAAATGATCGTCTTTCATTTTGTTTTAAAACGTGTTTACCAATTATAAGGAGGAGGAATTTCTTAAAATATGACTCATGTGTTTCATTTAATTTCTTTTCTCTCCTTCCCTCAGGAAGAAATTATGTAAGATAACAGAAGTTTAGAGGAAAGCAAATAAGAAATAGAAACCTTGATCATATAACACAGTTATAATTTAGAATGTGTTAAAATTTTTCTGAAAGTTTTACTAATCTGTTCAAATTGCTGTATTGAAACTCATTGTTGGTTGGTTAGCTCACTTTTTTTTTCCCACAAGGGTCATTTGATTTTTATTTTAGGACTTCTGTTTAATAACGGGACACTTATTTAAATGTTACATATCTATGGGCAGTTCACTTAGTTTTTTCAGTTTTGAGGGGCTATTTAAAACAATAAGGTCTTGTGGTCACTTAGCATGAACATTTTAAAAACTGTACTCTTTAAGCTCTTTTAATACTGTTTCAGAGTTTACCCCCTCAGATTGAATTGGGGTGTTTAGATGATTTTGTAACTGTGGAAGCAATAGGAGGGTGGAGCACTGAGAACAGTTATGTTTAACATAATTAAAGATAAGAACAGTTCCTTACATCATAATGTGTTAAGGTCTCAAGTTTTGAAATCTAAACTTGAGTGAACTGTGGAAACTGAATTGTCATGATCTAGACTACCATATAGATTAAATTTATTGTGGCTCCTGGCAATATGTTAATTGCTTTGTTAAACAATTTTCACAGGAACCTTAAAATCAGTTCAGTCGTGTCCGACTCTGTGACCCCATGGACTTCAGCACTCCAGGTTTCCTTGTCCATCACCAACTCCCGGAGTTTACTCAAACTCATGTCCATTGAGTTGATGATGCCATCTAACTACCTCATCCTCTGTCGTCCCCTTCTCCTCCCGCCTTCAGTCTTTCCCAGCATCAGGGTCTTTTCAAATGAGTCGGTTCTTCACATCAGGTGGCCAAAGTATTGGATTTTCAGCTTCAGCATCAGTCCTTCCAATGAATATTCAGGACTGATTTCCTTTAGGATAGACTGGTTGGATCTCCTTGCAGTCTAAGGGACTTTCAAGAGTCTTCTTCAACACCACAGTTCAAAAGCATCAATTCTTCGACGCTCAGCTTTCTTTATAAGTCTAACTCTCACATCCATACATGACTACTGGAAAAACTATAGTTTCGACTAGACGGATGTTTGTTGGCAAAGAAATATCTCTGCTTTTTAATATGCTGTCTAGGATGTTCATAACTTTCTTTCCAAGGAGTAAGTGTGTTTTAATTTCATGGCTGCAATCACCATCTTCAGTGATTTTGGAGCCGCCCAAAATAAAGTCTTGTCACTGTTTCCATTGTTTACCCATCTATTTGCCATGAAGGGACCAAATGCCACGATCTTAGTTTTCTGAATGTAGAGCTTTAAGCCAGTGTTTTCACTCTCCTCTTTCGCTTTCATCAAGAGGCTCTTTAGTTCTTCACTTTCTGCCATAAGGGTGGTGTCATGTGCATATCTGAGGTTATTGATATTTCTCCCGGCAATCTTGATTCCAGTCTAGCATTTTTCATGATGTACTCTGTGTATAAGTTAAATAAGCAGGGTGACAATGTACAGCCTTGATATACTCCTTTCCCAATTTGGAACTCAGTTCTAACTATTGTTTCTTGATCTGCATACAGATTTCTCAGGAGGGAGGTCAAGTGGTGTGGTATTCCCGTCTCTTTAAGAATTTTCCACAGTTTGTTGTGATCCACACAGTCAAAGATTTTGGCGTAGTCAATAAAGCATAGATGTGTATAAGAGACAGTTGGAACTCAGTTCTAACTATTGTTTCTTGATCTGCATACAGATTTCTCAGGAGGGAGGTCAAGTGGTGTGGTATTCCCGTCTCTTTAAGAATTTTCCACAGTTTGTTGTGATCCACACAGTCAAAGATTTTGGCGTAGTCAATAAAGCAGAAATAGATATTTTTCTGGAACTTTCTTGCTTTTTCGATGATCCAGCGGATGTTGGCAATTTGATCTCTGATTCCTCTGCCTTTTCTAAATCCAGTTTAAACATCTAGAAGTTCATGGTTCACGTACTGTTGAAGCCTAGCTTGGAGAATTTTGAGCATTGCTTTGCTAGTGTGTGAGATGACTGCAATTGTGTGGGAGTTTGAGCATTCTTTGGCATTGCCTTTCTTTGAGATTGGAATGAAAACTGACCTTTTCCAGTCCTGCGGCCACTGCCGAGTTTTCCAAATTTGCTGACATATTGAGTGCAGCACGTTCACAGCACCATTTAGGATTTGAAATAGCTCAACTGGAATTCCATCACCTCCATGAGCTTTGTTCATAGTGATGCTTCTTAAGGGCTGCTTGACTTCACATTCCAGGATGTCTGGCTCTAAGTGAGTGATCACCCCATCGTGATTATCTGGGTCATGAAGATCTTTTTTTGTATAGTTCTTCTGTGTGTTCTTGCCACCTCTTCTTAATATTTTCTGCTTCTGTTAGGGCCATACCATTTCTGTCTTTTATTGTGCCCACCTTTGCATGAAATGTTCCCTTGGTATCTGTAATTTTCTTGATTAGATCTCTAGATTTTCCCATTCTATTGTTTTCCTCTATTTCTTTGCGCTGATCACTGAGGAAGGCTTTCTTACCTCTCCTTGCTATTCTTTGGAATTCTGCATTCAAATGAGTATCTCTTTCCATTTCTCCTTTGCCTTTCGCTTTTTTTCTATTCACAGCTATTTGTAAGATCTCCTCAGACAACCATTTTGACTTTTTGCATTGCTTTTCCTTGGGGATGGTTTTGATCCCTGCCTCCTGTACTATGTCACCATCCTCTGTCCATAGTTCTTCAGGCACTCTGTCTATCAGATCTAATCCCTTGAATCTATTTCACACTTCCAGTGTATAATCGTAAGGGATTTGATTTAGGTCATACCTGAATGGTCTAGTGGTTTTCCCTACTTTCTTCAATTTAAGTCTGAATTTGGCAATAAGGAGTTCATGATCTGAGCCACAGTCAGCTCCCGGTCTTGTTTTTGCTGACTGTATAGAGCTCCATCTTTGGCTGCAAAGAATATAATCAATCTGATTTTGGTATTGACCATCTTGTGATGTCCATGTGTAGAGTCTTCTCCTGTGTTGTTGGAAGAGGCTGTTTGCTATGACCAGTGCATTCTCTTGGACTCTATTAGCCTTTGCCCTGCTTCATTCTGTACTCCCAAGGCCAAGTTTGCCTGTTACTCCAGGTCTTTCTTGACTTCCTACTTTTGCATTCCAATCCCCTATGATGAAAAGGACATCATAGGGGTGTTTTGGGGTGCTAGTTCTGGAAGGTCTTGTAGGTCTTCATAGAACTATTCAACTTCAGCTTCTTCAGCATTACTGGTTGGGGCATAGACTTCAATTACTGTGATATTGAATGGTTTGCCTTGGAAATGAACAGAGATCATTCTGTCATTTTTGAGATTGCATTCAAGTACTACATTTTGGACTTTTTTTTTGACTGTGACGGCTACTCCATTTCTCCTAAGGGATTTGCCCACAGTAGTAGACATAATGGTCATTTGAGTTAAATTCACCCAGTCCAGTCCATTTTAGTTTGCTGATTCCTAAAATCTCAATGTTCACTCTTGCCATCTCCTGTTTGACCACTTCCAATTTACCCTGATTCATGGACCTAACATTCCAGGTTCCTAAGCAATATTGCTCTTTATAACATTGGACTTTACTTCCATCACCAGTCACATCCAGAACTGGGTGTTGTTTTTGCTTTGGCAGGTAGAGAAGTAAGAAAGACCTCAATAAAGAGGTGACTAGAGGTCATCGTATAACCCGTGAATGGTTGGACCCCTCAAATAGCAAGTGACAGGATAGAAGAACGGAAAAGTATGACAAGTACCCCAAGAGTTCCGTTCTTATGACTTCACGAAACGGTAAGGGAAGAGGGGATCCGGTGCAAAACAGTCTTGAGAGTCTTTGTACTGGGAACGGATTGAGTCACTTTGATACTCGGTACGACACATCCCGGTGGGTTGGAACACGATCTTCATGAGAATAGGACACTCCTTTGACTCCATAATTTTCTAATCTATTGACAGGTTCTAGAGTAAGTCAACTCCTTCTCCAAACTCATATTTATGAGACTGGGTGTCCGATGCGCGGAATAGTGTTGGGATCCTTTTAAACTGAAACATAAAACTTCAAATGTACCTTTTCATTTCTGTTACATTTATAGTATATTAACAAGTACGTAAATAAAAAGAAAGATGATGAACTGTTCGACAAATAAGGGATTTCATAAAAAGTAAAATAAAATCACTGTGCCTAAGAGTACATAGGTCAAGATGGAGTCAAGCTAAAATAGGTGTACTACACCATGGTTTTCCTTTATTTTTATAAAATGATATATATTTATTAGTTATATAAAGCAGAAAAATGATGAGGTTATATAATATTGATTTTGTTGAAAGCTATGGCAAAATCACCTTTGCTGTTCCATAATGGATCTCTTCTCATAAGTCCTTTGTTAAGAAATAAATATAAAACACCATAAAGTTGGATTAGCTATATATGAATGCATAATTATACTTCTAAGACCTTTGTAAAAGTCTTATTTACTCACCAATGTCATAATCTAGGTGTGCCATTTTAAAACTTCACTTTGAATATTATGGTTTTGGTACATAGCTAACTGATTTGGTACTTTCAACTGTTGGTTAACTATTAGTTATTTTTATATTAGTGTGTATGTCTGTGTGTGTGTTTGAGTGGAGAGCTTAGTGACATTATTGCTCTATTGAAAAAAAACATACAAGATACAGTGGGTATATTTTAAAAGATAACAAAGATAGCACTGCCTTTGTGTGATATATATAAAGATGTATATATTGAGGTTAAAAAGATAAAGTAGATGAAATCCTTATAAGCAATATATAAGAGATACTTAGATAAATTTAGTGCCAAAGGGATTAATTATAATGTTTGCTCAAGTCCTTTTTGTTAAATGGCATAGTAGTATTTTCCACCATTAAATGGTGTGAGAGCCTTGAGATAGCACAATTCTGGCTAGTGCTATGCTAGATGTAGTCAACTTTTGATTCTTTCAGAGGAAGGAGAAACTGGTGAACGGGTGAGTTGAACCTGAAAGAAACGTAATGTGGTAATATCCTGTATAGCCTCAGCTGAGCAGTCTGCCAAAACAAAAATGCATATGGGAAGGATTTGAAAACAGCAGTAACGATGTTGAGAGAGTGTAGGAAGAATTGAGGGTTTAAGGCATTGAATCCAGTGCAGAGGAGCTTAACATTTAACATAGTAGTGAGCTTCACATCTTAATGAGAGAAGAGAAGGGACGAGGAGCGGGACACCACTAATCATTCTCTGTAGGTCGTGGAATGGATCCACGAGCTATACAGCCATAAAATGCTAAAATTTCAGATACTTCCTAATAAAATCTTTCCAAAAGCCCCATCAGTTGATTTGCTTTGTTGTAGTTTTCTTCCTTTGTCACCTTCTGTAGTTTCTAATAATCATAAAGTATCCACAAGAGTGGCTAGTATAGAGAATAAAGGTGGTTTTGATAATCTGCAAGCTGATTGGGTAGCCCTTGAATCATGACTTGATTAAAGATATTTTAAGCCTTTCAGTCGGGGAAGGCAATGGCGACCCCACTCCAATACTCTTGCCTGGAAAATCCCATGGACAGTGGAGCCTGGAAGGCTGCAGTCCATAAGGCCACTAAGAGTCAGACATGACATCACTTTTCACTTTCATGCATTGGAGAGGGAAATGGCAACCCACTCCAGTGTTCTTGCCTGGAGAATCCCAGGGCAGGGTAAAGCCCCATCAGTTGATTTGCTTTGTTGTAGTTTTCTTCCTTTGTCACCTTCTGTAGTTTCTAATAATCATAAAGTATCCACAAGAGTGGCTAGTATAGAGAATAAAGGTGGTTTTGATAATCTGCAAGCTGATTGGGTAGCCCTTGAATCATGACTTGATTAAAGATATTTTAAGCCTTTCAGTCGGGGAAGGCAATGGCGACCCCACTCCAATACTCTTGCCTGGAAAATCCCATGGACAGTGGAGCCTGGAAGGCTGCAGTCCATAAGGCCACTAAGAGTCAGACATGACATCACTTTTCACTTTCATGCATTGGAGAGGGAAATGGCAACCCACTCCAGTGTTCTTGCCTGGAGAATCCCAGGGCAGGGGAGCCTGGTGGGCAGCCGTCTGTGGGGTCGCACAGAGTTGGACATGACTGAAGTGACTTAGCAGCAGCAGCAGCAGCAAGCCTTTCAGTGCTGATTTTCTTTTAGCTTTCTCTTCCACAGATCCGACTGAACAGACTATTGACCATCGACACAGATTTATTGGAACAACAAGACATTGACCTAAGCCCTGATTTGGCAGCTACTTACGGTCCAACAGAAGAAGCTGCTCACAAAGTTAAACACTATTATCGCTTTTGGATCTTGCCTCAGCTGTGGATTGGCATTAACTTTGACAGACTCACACTTTTGGCCCTGTTTGATAGGTGAGAATGTAGATTTTGCTTTTAAATTGAAATGTTTCAAATTACCCATTGAGTATTTGACTTGGTTTCCATGTTGGAAAGTGTTTTCTATTTTAGAAATCATTTTTATCATTAAGAATCATGCAAATGTATTTAAAAGCCAGAGAATATGAGGTGTTAATGGCCATAAGGTTATACATATTACATTGACTATTATTATAAAAGGTTTAAGAGGAAGTTTCTTTCCCTACTTCTTGTCACTAGTCTTAATAGTAAACAGCAGTAGTTAGTTATGAACTTGGTGGCCAAGTGCTGCTTCTAGTTTACTCCAAGGAGTAAAAAAGGCTGGACTTACTCTTCCACCTGAAAAACAGATAAAATGCATGAACCAGTGGTTTTCAAGACACGGGAGATAAGACAGAAAAAGACGGTGATTCCTGAGAGATAGGAAGCAAGTTATGTGAGCCCTGCAATTGCCCAGCTTACCACCTAAAGAGAGTTCCCAGGTTGTGATCCTGAAGTAGAGTCCAGCAGACTTCCTGAGTTGAGGAGATGGAGCTAAGGGTCCAGGGAGACTAGAGCAGCTTGAGTCTGTGGGACAGAACATCAGAGAAAGGATCAGTGCTCAGAGAGAAACTCAGAGATGTGTAGTGGATCCCCTCACTATTTAGCAGAGTATTGGTAAGAGAATGTATGAGGAGACTAGACCAGGGGAGAGAATCATGTAAAAGAAATCATGTAAATCATGTAAAAGAAATAGAGGCACAGTGCCTGGCACACAGGGCTGGGAATGGTGCCTGTCCTCACCTGCTGGGCTGAAGAAACTCATAATAATTCATATTTTATGGTGCATTATGTAGAGTACTCAGGAAAGTCCTGCCTTAGAAGTGGGAGTACTTAGCCCTAGTATGGGCACTGTTCCAGACCCACCTAGCAAGTCGTAAAAGCAAGACTTGAAAGGATCCAACTGTTTACAAGTAGCATAGCAAAGCTCAAGATTTATAGAAATTCAGAAATTCTCATCACATAAAAAGTTGAGGTTCACAAGGTCTGGCATCCAGAGAGTAGCAAGCATACAAAGAAATGACAAAACGTGATTTATAATGAGGGAAATAGTGAGTCAGTCGAAACCAGCCTTTAGCTGTCACTGATATTAGAATTAGCAAAGACATTAAAGTTATAACTGTACTTCGCATGTTAATAAAAGTTTAGTGATACGGAAAATGCAAAGAAAAAAAAAGACCCAAATTGAACTTGCAGATGAAAACGAAAATGTCTGAGGTGAAAAATACAGTGGATGAGATTAATGGTAGATTAGACATTACAGAAGAAAATATTAATGAAGTTGGAAGCATGGCAGTAGAAGCTATTGAAAGTGAAACAAAAGAAAAAGAAGAATTCTCCTCCCTTCCTCCCCTCAACAAAAAGAACATACAAAGTGAAAGTATGCTCTGGAAGAGAGGGAGAGAGAAAAAATTTGAGGAAGTTAATGGTGGAAAACTTCCCAAATTTGGTGAAAACTATTGAAGAATCTCCTTGAACCTCAAGTACAAGAAACATGAAAAAAACTATAGCAAGGCACATAGTTGTTCAAAACCAATAATAAAATTTTTAAAACTTCAAGAGGAAAAAGATACAGTTTGTATAGGGGAACAAGGATAAAGAAGACATCAGATTTATTGTTGGACAAAATCCAAATAAGATAATGGAGCAGCATTTTAAAGTACTGAAGGGAGAAAAAGCTCAACCTGGAATTCTGTAGCCAGCAAAACTGCAAAAGCCAGGATGAAATAGAGATATTTTCAGACTAGAAAAAACCGGGAACAATCTTTTTCAGGCAGATCCACAGTACAATATAGTACTGGATTTCTTTCAGGCAGAAGGATAATAATACCAACTGGAAATATGGAGCTACCCAAGGAAACAAAAGATGAATGCAAATGTTAACTACATGAATAAATATATAAGATTTTTTCTTACTAATTAAATCTTTTTGAGACATAGTTAGATGTTTAAACAAAAATAATAATGATATATATTGTGTGATTTATAACATAAGTAAAAGTAAACTTCATGATAATAATAGCATAACTTTTATCAAAATAAACCATATTCTAGGCCATGGTATGTCCTTTACTCCAGGAAAGGACATTTGAAAGTATACTACTATAAGTTTCTTACACTATATATGA
>SJYT01064460.1:657892-671341 GCA_006410635.1 Cephalophus harveyi | reverse complement strand
TGAGAACAGTACTCTAATCTTACCATTTTTCTCTGTAGTCAATAACTATATAGGAGATACTTGAGATTGTGTATATATCCTGTTGCTCTGCACATCTCCACCGACTTGTTTTTGATATCTGTTGATGTTTCTTGGCTGAATCAGTTATCATTTCTTGGTGACCAACAGTGATTTTTTAGGTCCCTGTTTCTTTCTATGTTTATTAGTTGACTTCTTTTTGTAAGTAAGAACTTTCCCTTTTCTTGTATTGGTGTGGTTTCACAGACTCTTACTTTATTAAATGGGCCATAATGTTACTATCATTACTTTTGATATTCAAATTGTCCATTATTTGACCATTGAGAACCCATCAGCTGCCTTCCTTGTCCTTTTGAGATACCTTTATTATTTTAAAAGTGTTTTCTCCATTTGGAGCACAATAATTTGTTCCAGGCTCATCTTATACTTTCCCCGTCTTAGCCTTGAACCAACCTTTTCTCTGTGGATCCTTGGATCCTTTTAGGGAGTATTGTTATTTATAAACTAAGATCGGTTTGCTAGTAGTCTTTATTACTAGAATGTCATTGCTACTAGGTCCTCTCGGTGGATAAAACTTGAAAAATATATGTATACACATATACTCACACATTTATTCTTCATCTGTCTGCATTATTAAAAATAATGAGTTCATACTGATACTTAATTTCAGTCTAATATCCTAAGGTTTATTCTGTTCTTCCTCCTTTCCATATTTGTAATTCCCTTCTGCCACAGTCAGAAACCTGACTTCATATGGAAACATTTTGAATCTTCAGTATATAAGCCATCAAAGATCTCAGTAGCTAGTTGTGACTCTTCAAATTAACTAAACTGACTTGTTTTTAATGTCATTTTCAGGGTCATAATCGTATCATTGCCTACAGTAGACCAGTTTATTTCTGTTTGTGCTGTGGTCTTATTTGGCTCTTGGATTATGGTAGCAGAAACCTAACGACAACCAAGTTCAAATTATATGGAATAACTTTCACCAATCCTCTGGTGCTTATATCAGCCAGGGATTTAGTTATAGGTGAGTCATCTTAAGGTATTATAGGTCTTAACATTATTTGTATACAAACCATTCACTGATCTTTAAAAATAGTTTTAGTGGACTTATTTTGCTATTTATTGCCATCCTCTCAGTAAGGAACGAAAAAACTATAGGGCATTAGGAATGAAAAAACTGATGATGAACAAATAGAGCTGATGAAATGAAAGATTTCCCTTGGATCTTCATCTCAGGTTCCTATTATGTGAAACACTAAATTGTTCATAGTTGGAAAGATTATTTAATACTCAGGCAGTTATATAGAGAAATAATTTAAAATGGTAACTTTAAGAAATTTGCTTAGTAGTTTCAAGCAATTGTAAGAAACTTGCTTAGTAATCTTATGTTAATTTGGGGTTCTTTTTTATCATTTATTTTATGATCTTAGATGAACAAAGAGATGGGTGTGACATGCTGTTTTTAACTTGCTTTTCTTTCCTTCTGTAGTGTTTACACTCTGTTTCCCAATAGTATTTTTCATTGGTCTCCTGCCTCAGGTGAATACATTTGTAATGTACCTTTGTGAACAATTGGATATTCATATCTTTGGTGGTAATGGTGAGTACTTCCTTATAAAAATTAAGTTTAAACTATTAACTTTTACAAATCATTAAACAATAAACTGACCATTAAGTTGCTTTTTCAGTTTTTATTTTAGAATTGAAATTAGAAAAGGCACTATTTAATAATGTAAAGATTGAACAGGAATTAGTTTGTAGATAGGAAAAAACAGTCAAGTTTGCTACTTTAGTGAAAGATCCGGGAATAATGGAGATGATTTGTAACAAGTGTTAAAATACTGCTACCTTACAGTTAAAGTTACAGTGAGTTACATGGAACTTATATAGACTTATGAAATATTTATAAAAGATCAAATAGTTTGAGCCCTGATACGTGGCATTATATTTACATTTTGAACTAGTGTATGCATTTGATATTCTATATTTAGTTTCAGAGCTTTGTTTCATTTTTAGAATCAGTTCAGTTCAGTCACTCAGTCATGTCCGACTCTTTGCAACCCCATGGACTACAGCATGCCAGGCCTCCCTATCTATCACCAATTCCCAGAATTTACTCAAACTCATGTCCGTTGAGTTGGTGATGCCATCCAACCATCTCATCCTCTGTTGTCCCCTTCTCCTCCTGCCTTCAATCTTTCCCAGCATCAGGGTCTTATCCAACAAGTCATTTTGTATCAGGTGGCCAAAGTATTGGAGTTTCAGCTTCAGCATCAGTCCTTCCAATAAATATTCAGGACTGATCTCCTTTAGGATGGACTGGTTGGATCTCCTTGCTGTCCAAGGGACTCTCAAAGAGTCTTCTCCAACACCACAGTTCAGAAGCATCAATTCTTCAGTGCTCAGCTTTCTTTATAGTCCAACTCTTACATCCATACATGACTACCGGAAGAACCATAGCTTTGATTAGACGGACCTTTGTTGGCAAAGTAATGTCTCTGGTTTTTAATATGTTGTCTAGGTTGGTCATAACTTTTGTTCCAAAGAGCAAGCATCTTTTAATTTCATGGCTGCCGTCACCATCTGCAGTGATTTTGGAGCCCCCGCAAAATAAAGTCTGCTACTATTTCCACTGTTTCCCCATCTATTTCCCATGAAGTGATGGGACCAGATGCCATGATCTTAATTTTCAGAATGTTGAGTTTTAAGTCAGCTTTTTCACGCTCCTCTTTCACTTTCATCAAGAGGCTCTTTAGTTCTTCTTTACTTTCTCCCATAAGGGTGGTATCATCTGCATATCTGAGGTTATTGATATTTCTTCTGGCAATCTTGACCAGCTTGTGCTTCCTCCAGTCCAGCATTTCTGATGATGTACTCTGCATATAAGTTAAATAAGCAGGGTGACAATATATAGCCTTGAGTACGTCTTTCCTGATTTGGAACCAGTTTTTTGGTCCGTGTTTCATTCTAAATGTTGCTTCTTGACCCGCATACAGACTTCTTGGGAGGCAGGTCAGGCTGTCTGGTATTCCCATCTCTTAAAGAATTTTCCACAGTTTGTTGTGATCCACACAAAGGCTTTGGCATAGTCAATAAAGCAAAAGTAGGACACCTAAACCAGAATGCTTTTACATTTTACTAAAGAAGATTTTTAGAAATGTTTCTGCTTTTAGAGTAGAGTATGTGGATATGAGTTGATACCATTAGAAATGTATTCCCCTGTTGTATGTATATTTTATTTTCAAAAATAAGTAAGACCATACCAAAATTACTCTGGAATAATGTTCTGCAGAAATTGAAAATAACACTTTGGTCTGTGGTTAACTGAGGTTAAAATATACCCTTATTTAGTTTAACCATCCAACATTTTACTGAGAGATGAGTGTACAGCTAGGAAAAAAAGGTATGAAAGGGAAAGAAATTACTGACCTTTATTCATCACATTTTGCTGTCCTTATCTCCCAAGTACAGCATTGAAATTATCTCTACTGATAAAGTGTTGATATTATGGTTAAAATTTTAAATAGAAACTAAGTTTTTTCTGTGTTTCTGTGTATCTAGAGCACTTTTAATGTTTTGAAATTTTGAAGGAGCATGAATTAAGAACAGTTGGTGTTCAGCACAGCTTAATGGGTATAAAGCAGTTTCAGTATTTAGGGGGCTATTATAGGTGCTATATTAATCTATGGAGAAGGCTTAGTGTAGATAATTTATAATATTGGGTGTCATCATAATTTATAAACTTGTGCAAGGTGTAAGCTTTTTAATATCTCCTAAAGAAAACTTTTTCTTGAAGTTTTTTTTTAAGGTCACCATATAAAATTACTGTCGAAGTCTGTTATCTTAGCCATCTTTCTTACTTATTAGTAATCCCATTGGATCTGTTTTTTTGTTGTTAGTAAATTGGATCTATACTTTTTGTGAGAATTAATTAACTGATTACAGGAATATAAATTTACTTCTGTGGGTAGCACAAGTTCTTTTTACATAGACAGACTGACATCTTTTAGTGAAAATACATTTCTAGTTTTTTTTGAGGCTCTTTGAACTTGAAGCACAATATAGGTATAATTTTTTCTACTGTAGATAAATGTAGTAAAATAAAATAAATTTTAAAAGATTTTTATTACTTCCAAAGTGAATATATTTTACCTTGTATCAGAAATTGCCTGTAGTAAACCTTTATCATTTCAAAATTTTTTGAAAGAACAGGATAAAGAAACTCAATTTTTATAAATTAAGCAAGTAGATACTTAATTATACTCAGTATCATACCATTTTAAATACTTTTCAGTGACTTTTTAATATAAGTTTCTTCCCTCCACTTAGATGTTTATGAATGTTGGTTTCTGTCTCTGTCCTGTCTAGCCACTACAAGCCTGCTTGCAGCACTTTACAGTTTCGTCTGTAGCATCGTGGCAGTAGCCTTACTGTATGGATTATGTTATGGGGCCTTAAAGGTGAGAATTACATGTAGTGTGTTTTGTCATTAAGGCTGCTTTTCTATTAATATATGAAGATTGTTTTAAATTGACTAATTACTTTTTTCCTGGTATGTCTTCAGTATTAATTTCCATGGTCTTCATATGTTGAGCATTATTCTCATTTAGTTTGAATTTGAGAGCAATTTTATAGTTAATTATTATTAAAAGGAAATTCTTTTCTGTGCAGTAATAATAGGTTAATATTAGAAGCAGATTATTAAAAACTAAGCTGGTATAGGATAGAGGTGGGGCATGGTGATAACAGAATATAAAATTAATTTTAGATTTTTACTTAAGAATATGTGTAACTACTCTTCATATCAAGATTTTTTTTCAAACTTTGAGAACAAGTTCAAGTACCACAATTTAATATTCAGTCTAGTAAAAATTAATGCACTGAAATGTAATGTCATTATTGGTTTAGAAGAATTCGATGAGCCCTATTAGCTCCATTTTTAAGTAATTGTCTCCAAATTATAAGTAAAAATTTTAGGTTTCTCATAAACAATTTTTGGTATTCTTTTTAATGATTAATACAAGATAAACAGAGAATAATAGGGTTGAAAGGGTTATGAGAAGGGGCTGATAGCATCCTTCCTTGATTCATGTACTCAGTAGCATTTACTGTGCTTACTATGTGCCTAGTTCTGTGCTAAGTACCATTTTCTGCTTTTAAGTTACTGGTATGTTAACTGTGGTTAACAAGTTAACTGATGCTCTTAACTGAGGGTGAAGAGAGGGGATGAAGGCTGTGAAAACAGAGTATTACAGGTATATGAACTGAGACATTATCCTCTTCAGCCTAAAGCGATTAGAGAAGATTTTCCAAGGGAGTGGTTTTTTACCAAAATTTGAAGGACAGTAGGAATTAGCTAGTTGAAACATGGGGTGAAGAACCATCGAGTTGTAAAGAAAGTGTGTTGTGTACAGGCAACAGCAAATAATTTGGAATTGCTGGAAATTTGGGTACATGAGGAAAGATGGCCTACAGTAAGGCTGGAAAGGTAAGCAAAGACTGGATTTTGAAATATCTTTTGCCCTGAACGTATTGGGTGGAGATGGAAGACCATCAGAATAATTTGAGGTAAGGCAAGGAAATGATCAGTGTTGCATTTTAGAAAGATTACTTGGTCCCCAGTGTGAAATATAAGCAGGTAGGATCAGAAGTAGGGAGTCACTTATGCCGCCACCTTAAAATGATAAGGGCCTTCATGAAAACTGGGCTCAGTGAAGATACTTGGGAACTCAGTGATTAAAAGAAAAAAGCCCAAGTAGGATCTGGGAGGACTTCTGGGTGGCTGCTGGTTTGATCAGCTGATTATATAGTGATACTAATGCACATGATTGGAAGTCTTTGAGTTTACTGGGGAAGGGGATTGTTTACATTTAGACACTTTTATTTGTTGGCATTAATGGGGTATCCAGGGGTACATAGCAGGTAGTTATTTGTGGTAATGATGGAAAGATTTAGAATTCATCAGCAAATTAAAGTACAAGAAAAAGATTGCAGCCCTGGGTTGGCAGGAGAAAATGGACACAGAACCCTGGGAAATGCCAGTATTTAAGCAGTGAATATTAAGCCTTGAATGAAACAAAATCCAACAAAGGAAACTTCAGAGGTGGTACAACGTGAAAAACTTTTTATTTAATTTGGCAGTTAATAGGATATTGGTGACGAGCAAAATAGCTTTTTTTTTGGTATTTTGGCTGAGGAAACTAGCTAGATTAATAGAAATTTAGGTTTGAATTGATGTTAAGGAAATGTTTTCTACTCTCTGTAGAATACAGTTGAGAAGCCTATGTGCATGAGACGATTGTTTCCTGGGTTTTGTTTTCTAAGAAAGATCTGAGGCTTGATTGCATTTAAAAGGGGAGGTAGGAAATTGGACAGAGAGGGAGATGCTTGATGATGGCCCAGGAAAGAACTAGAGGTAATGAATGAGATCCAAATCCAAGCTGTCCCAGGTACACCGTCTAAACCATCCTGGTATAAAGGTTTCAGATCTGTGTTTGGAGAATATGTTTTGGAAAATGGGTCATTATTTGGAAATTGCAGCCATAGAAGTTAACAGTGGAGTAAGTTTTCTAATTTTCCCAAAGCCAGTTTAACTGTAATTATGTCGCAGAAGAGCAGCAGTTGTAAAGCTGCCAGCTAGTACCTTGTGTCCTAAGACAGGCAGGGAGATATATTTTTTTCCTTCTTTCTTGGCCATGGCATTTTATACCAGACTATTTTAGTTTTAGATGTTCCCTATTGTAATAGAATAAATGTGCAGATTTGGTTATGTAAATGAGTAAAGGTTATATACAAAGATTTTATCATAGCAGTGTTTATAACAGCAAAAGCTGTAAATGACCCAATATTTGTCATCTGTGACTAAATTAATTATGGTATAGCCCCACAATGGAATACCATACAGTCATGAAAATGAATAAAAACAGATTTCTCTGTGCAAATGTGAGATTTCCAAGACGTATTATTTTTCTTTTTTCCAAGCTGTATTGACATGTAATTGACAAAAATTAAGATATTTAAAGTGTACATGATGATGATTTGATATACATGTAAATTGTGAAAGAACTCCCCCCATTAAGTTAACACATTTATCACCTCACATATTTAGTTTTTCTTTTTTATTGGTAAGAATGTTTAAGTTTACTCTCTTAGCAAATTTCAGTTCTACAATACAGTGTTATCAACTATAGTCACTGTGTTACTTATTAGCTTCTAAGACCTTATTCATCTTTTTAAAATTTTTAAAGTTTATTATTTTAATTTTTTATTAAGTTATAATGGACAAATAACATTATATTAGTTTCAATATTTATGTATATTGCAAAATGAGCACCACAATAAATCTAATTAATATCTGTCTCCATGTGTTAGTTGCTCAGTCATGTCCAACTCTTTGCAATTGCATGGACTGTAGCCTGCCAGGCTCCTCTGTCCATGGAATTTTCCAGGCAAGAATACTAGAGTGGGTTGCCATTTCCTTCTATAGGGGATCTTCCCAACCCAGAGATTGAACCTGGGTCTCCTGCATTGCAGGCAGATTCTTTACTGTCTGAGCCACCAGGAAGCAACTATAGATAATTACAAATATTTTTCCTTATGGAGAGAACCTTTAAGATCTTGCCCTCTTAGCAACTTTCACAGATGCAGTACAGTATCATTAACTCTGGCCACTGTGCCGCATTACCCTTTCAGTACTTACTTATCTTAAAACTGGAAGTTTGTGCCTGTGACCCTCTTTATCCATTTTGCCCACACTTTACCTAATTTATGTTTTATAACTGTTTGTACTCTTTTACCAGCCTTTCCCTGTTTACCCTGCCTCCCAGTCCCTGGCAAGCACTGTTGTAGTCTCTGTTTCTATGAGTTAAATTTTTTTTCCCCTTTTTATGATTCCACATATAAATGGTAAGATGCAGTATTTGTGAATTTCTGTGGCTTATTTCACCTAGTATATTGCCCTCCAATTTCATCCGTGTTGTTGCAATTGACAAGATTTCCTTTTTTTTAGGTTGAATAATATTCCTGTGTGTGTGTGTGTGTGTGAATACAAAGGAAAACAATATGCCAAAAAATAAATGTTCCCTTTGTGCCTTTATTTGAAAACACACCCGATAACTTACATATACATAGAGCATTTATGGAAGAATACACAAGAAATTGATCATAGAAGTTACTTTTGGACAGTTAGATTAATTGAGGAACATTATTGCATATCTTTAGGAATGGTTTAATTTTTTTAATCTATTCACTAATATAGACATTTATTAGATTGATACAAAAATAATTGTGGTTTTGGACTATGAATTTTAAATCATTATAAATAGACTTGATCACATCTTTATTAATCAGAATAGGAACCATTACAATCAACACATTTTTGCCAGTGAGAAATAAGTTTGTTTATTCCTGTAGTGTAAAAACCCATGCTTCAGGATTTGATGAACTCGTGGAAAGCATTTTCTGCCTCCTGCTGTTTGTGGAAGTGATTTCCTTGCAAAAAGTTGTGGAGATGCTTAAAGAAGTGGTAGTCGGTGAGAGGTCAGTTGAATATGGCACATGAGGCAAAACTTTGTAGCCCAATTCGTTCAACTTTTGAAGTTGGGTAGTGCAACATGCAGTCAGGCATTGTCATGGAGAAGAATCGGGCCTATTCTGTTGACCAGTCTGGGCTGCTGGCTTAGCAGTTTTCAGTGCGTCTTATCAATTTGCTGAGCATACTTCTCAGATGTAGTGGTTTCACCAGAATTCAGAAAGCTCTAGTGGATCAGATGGGTGGCAGACCACCAAACAGTTACACAGTGACCATGACCTTTTTGGTGCAAGATGGGCTTTGGAAAGTGCTTTGGAGCTTCTTCTCGATCTAGCCACTGAGCTAGTCATCACTGGTTGTCGTATAAAGTCTACTTTTTGTCACACATCCTAATCCAATCAAGAAATGTTTTGTTGTTGTTGCATAGAATAAGAATATGATACTTCAAAACAGTAACTTTTCAAAAAATTTCAGTCGGTTCTTGAGGCACCCACTTATACCAGCTTTTTCATCTTTGCAGTTTGCTTCAAATGCTGAACAACCATAGAATGGTTGACGTTGAGTTTTTCAGTAACTTCTCGTGTATTTTTAAGAGGATCAGCTTCAGTGATCCTCTCAATTGGTTGTTGTCAAATTCCGATGGCTGACCATTAATGCTCCTCATCTTCAAGGCTCTCATCTCCTTTGCAAAACTTCTTGAACCACCATTGCACACTGTACATTGGTTAGCAGTTCTTGGGCCAAATGTGTTGTTGTTGCAAGTTGTCTCTGCTGCTTTACAATCCATTTAGAACTCAAATTTTAAAATAGCTCAGATTTACCTTTTATCTAGCACCATTTCTAAAGTAAATGTAAACAGCAGGTAATAAGTCATTAGCAAAAAACATAAGAAATGCACATTAAAATAATGTATAACATAATTTAAGAATGTGTTTAAGAATGTATCCCAATATCAAGTTCAACAATGCAAACCATAATTACTTTTGCACCAACCTAATGACCCGTGAACTTCCAGATGTTCAAGCTGGTTTTAGAAAAAGCAGAGGAACCAGAGATCAAATTGTCAACATCCGCTGGATCATCGAAAAAGCAAGAGAGTTCCAGAAAAACATCTACTTCTGCTTTATTGACTATGCTGAAGCATTTGACTGTGTGGATCACAATTAGTTCAGTTCAGTTGCTCAGTCGTGTCCGACTCTTTGTGACCCCATAAATCGCAGCACGCCAGGCCTCCCTGTCCTACACCAACTCCCGGAGTTCACTCAGACTCACGTCCATCGAGTCGGTGATGCCATCCACCCATCTCTTCCTCTGTCGTCCCCTTCTCCTCCTGCCCCCAATCCCTCCCAGCATCAGAGTCTTTTACAGTGAGTCAACTCTTCGCATGGGGTGGCCAAAGTACTGGAGTCTCAGCTTTAGCATCATTCCTTCCAAAGAAATCCCAGGGCTGATCCCTTCAGAATGGACTGGTTGGATCTCCTTGCAGTCCAAGGGACTCTCAAGAGTCTTCTCCAACACCACAGTTCAAAAGCATCAATTCTTCAGTGCTCAGCCTTCTTCACAGTCCAACTCTCATATCCATACATGACTTCAGGAAAAACCATAGCCTTGCCTAGATGGACCTTAGTCGGCAAAGTAATGTCTCTGCTTTTGAATATGCTATCTAGGTTGGTCATAACTTTTCTTCCAAGGAGTAAGCGTCTTTTAATTTCAATGGCTGCAGTCACCATCTGCAGTGATTTTGGAGCCCCAAAAAATAAAGTCTGACACTGTTTCCCCATCTATTTCCCATGAAGTAATGGGACCGGATGCCATGATCTTCATTTTCTGAATGTTGAGCTTTAAGCCAACTTTTTCAATCTCCTCACAATAAACTGTGGAAAATTCTGAAAGAAATGGGAATACCATACCACCTCACCTGCCTCTTGAGAAACTTGTATGCAGGTCAGGAAGCAGCAGTTAGAACTGGACATGGAACAACAGACTGGTTCCAAATAGGAAAAGGAGTATATTTTCCTTATACAAGGCTGTATATTGTCACCCTGCTTATTTAAGTTATATGCAGAGTACATCATGAAAAAGGCTGAGCTGGATGAAGCACAAGCTGGAATCAAGATTGCCAGGAGAAGTACCAGTAGCCTCATATATGCAGATGACACCACCCTTACGGCAGAAAGTGAAGAACTAAAGAGCCTCTTGATGAAAATGAAAGAGGAGAGTGAAAAAATTGGCTTAAAACTCAACATTCAGAAAACTAAGATCATGACATCTGGTCCTGTCACTTCATGGCAAATAGATGGGGAAATAGTGAAAGCAGTAGCTGACTTTATTTTTTGGGGCTCCAAAATCACTGCAGATGGTGATTCCAGCCATGAAATTAGAAGACACTTACTCCTTGGAAGGAAAGTTATGACCAACCTAGACAGCATATTAAAAAGCAGAGACGTTACTTTGCCAACAAAGGTCCATCTAGTCAAGGCTATGGTTTTTCCAGTAGTCATGTTTGGATGTGAGAGTTGGACTGTAAAGAAAGCTGAGTGACGAAGAATGATGCTTTTGAACTGTGGTGTTGGAGAAGACTCTTGAGTCCCTTGGACTGCAAGGAGATCCAACCAGTCCATCCTAGAGGAGATCAGTCCTGAGTGTTCATTGGAAGGACTGATGTTGAATCTGAAACTCCAATACTTTGGCCACCTGATGTGAAGAGCTGACTCATTTGAAAAGGCCCTGATACTGGGAAAGATTGGTGGCAGGGAGAGAATGCGACAACAGAGGATGACATGGTTGGATGGCATCACTGACTCAATGGACATGAGTTTGGATAAACTCTAGGAGTTCGTGATGGACAGGGAGGCCTGGCGTGCTGCGCTTCATGGGGTCTCAAAGAGTCAAACACAACTGAGCGACTGAACTGAATACATCTGTTAGAGATTCTGGCTTCTGATTTTTTTGTTTATATTTTTTCCCTTGAACTTTAAAGCTCATTAAAGTTAACAGTTTTCCTCTAAGACAACTTTATTACTTATTGTTACATACCTACTTCCTACATCTTTAGATATTTTTAAAGAGATTGCTAGAATGTGGGCCATTGTTTACTGAAGTAAAAGCATTTAGACCCAGGACAGTGTGTAGAACAAATTCAGCTTTTAATCTTTTAATCATCATATTTCATGAATTTCAGAATTATTAATGTAAATAAAATAAGTCATTTTGAGACCAATTTAAGGATGCTTTTCTTTTGTCTGAGAGAAATAAAAAGTATTGTCAAGCGTTTGTTAAATAATACTTGTTTTGAGGCAGAATTTATACACAGTGAATCTTAAGTACACAGTTTGACAGGTTTTTGACAAATCATGTACCTGTGTAATATACATCCCTAGTGAGAAATAAAATAGTTTCTCACCATCAGAAGGTTCCCTCTTGTTCATTCCCAGTCACTTTTATTGTAGGCTTTGTACCCCTTTTTCCCTTTCTCAGAGTTATCACTTTGAGTTCTTTGAGCTGATTCTTTTGGTGTTTGCCTCTGTATCTCTAAGTAACTAACTTATACTTCTTATAATTTGTCAAGTTTTAGGCATTAGCCATGGACTGCACATTATGGAAGCTGTAGGCTTAACTTTGTTTTGCCTGTCTCCCCACATTTCTATTAGACAGTCTTCCTTGTCTCCCTCATACACCTGATGCTAATGCTGTTCTTACATACATTTCATTGTCTCCTCTATTTTGTTGCCTTATGTATTTATCTCTCTTTCATTCTAAAACTCTTCATATACTGTTTAATTTTATGCTCAGTAAATTCAAACATATAAGGAAGTTCAGTTTTTGGTTCCACCGGTTAACTTGACATACTTAAACCATCTCTACCTTCGTTTCCTCATGTATAAACTAAAGAATAACAGTACATATCTCCAAGGATGATTCTAAGAATTTATAAATACTTACAAAGATCTGAGAAAGGAGCTTGATACAGAGTATGATATATATAATATGATGATGATTAGATTTTTATGTAGCCATTAAAGAGAAGGTCTCTGTTGTGATGTGGAACAATTTTCAAGACTTTATTATTAAATGGGGGAGGGGAGCAGGTTGCGTAATAAACTACCGTTTGATTACCTACTCCACCATTCTCCCCTCTTGAATCCCCAGAGACAAAGGTGCTCACCTCATAGGCCATACTCAGGAACTGCTAGCTATTCCTTTCACCAATGGTGTCTACTCTGTACCAGGAACCGTGCTAGCAGACTCCAGAGATACTGCAGTGAGCAAAGCAGACATGGCATATCCACGTGTCTGGTTGCCTCAGAAGCGAGCTTTGTATTATTTATTTCTGGGAATATACAGCTATTCACTCAAGAAGCACTGAATGCCTAGTGCTCTAGGGAATATAATGGCATATGAACAAAGGCATCCAGAAAGTAGCGTACCAAATGTCAGCAGTTTATTTTGCCTTAAATATTATATCATGTGTTGTCTTTTCTTGTACCACTATTATATATAATCAAAAGTTTGCTACAACAAGTTATTTTGTTTCTAAAAAAATAGGACATGATTTACTATAAACTTCAGTCACTCAATCGTGTCCGACTCTTTGCGACCCCATGAATCGCAGCACGCCAGGCCTCCCTGTCCATCACCAACTCCCGGAGTTCACGCAAACTCACGTCCATCGAGTCAGTGATGCCATCCAGCCATCTCATCCTCTGTCGTCCCCTTCTCCTCCTGCCCCCAATCCCTCCCAGCATCAGAGTCTTTTCCAATGACTCAACTCTTCGCATGAGGTGGCCAAAGTACTGGAGTTTCAGCTTTAGCATCATTCCTTCCAAAGAAATCCCAGGGCTGATCTCCTTCAGAATGGACTGGTTGGATCTCCTTGCAGTCTAAGGGACTCTCAA
>SJYT01064460.1:616452-657873 GCA_006410635.1 Cephalophus harveyi | reverse complement strand
CTTCGCATGAGGTGGCCAAAGTACTGGAGTTTCAGCTTTAGCATCATTCCTTCCAAAGAAATCCCAGGGCTGATCTCCTTCAGAATGGACTGGTTGGATCTCCTTGCAGTCTAAGGGACTCTCAAAGAGTCTTCTCCAACACTACAGTTCAAAAGCATCAATTCTTCAGCTATAAACTTAATACCACTTAAAATATGCCATAAATTGATAGCAGCATGTATCAGAAACGAATGCGTCATTCCTAGTGTATCAGTTCAGTTCAGTTCAGTTCAGTCGCTCAGTCGTGTCTGACTCTTTGCGACCCCATGAATTGCAGCATGCCAGGCCTCCCTGTTCATCACCATCTCCCGGAGTTCACTCAGACTCACGTCCATTGAGTCCGTGATGCCATCCAGCCATCTCCCTAGTGTATAATAGAGCTTTAATACCAAAAGCAACCTGATGATCATTTAGCAGTTAGATTCTTGTTCATTAGAAAGTAATAAGTCTATATGGAATAAAATGTAATTGATAACATTACTGAAAAGGTTTTGTTTAATTCTGTTATCTTTCTCCAAGATACTGACATAAAAGGATTATATGATAGACTGTGAATTAGAAGCATGTTGTTCTGTCATACTTTTTTTTTCCAACAGGATTCTTGGGATGGCCAGCATATTCCAGTGCTTTTCTCCATTTTTTGTGGCTTATTGGTGGCAGTATCCTATCATCTCAGCCGACAAAGCAGTGATCCATCTGTGCTTTTGTAAGTGATCACTTGTTATTGAATTAGAGAAATTTAAATAAATCAGCATTTCTTCTAAATTAACTTCCAAGATCTGTTTTTTCACTGCATTGTCAAAACACTGTGGACTTATCTATTTGGTTTCAAAATATATTAACTTTGGGTCATTGTAATCACCAAGTCCAAGAGTATTTGTTAGCTTTTAGCTTTTTGTCCTCTAAGATGTTACACTATATTTTTTATTAAAATATTCTTATTATATGCTTATTTATGGCATCTTAAACTTTCTCATTTGTTAATTAGTAAAAATGGGCTTTCCTGGTGGCTCAGACATTAAAGAATCCACCTGCAATGTGGGAGACCTGGGTTCAGTCCCTGGTTTGGGAAGATCCCCTGGAGGAGAGCATGGCAACCCACTCCAGTATTCTTGCCTGGAGAATCCCCATGGACAGGGGAGTCTGGCAGGGGTAGTCCGTGGGGTCTCAGAATCAGACACGATGACTGAGCAACTAAGCGTGCATACACACGATGAGTAGATATACTTGGATCACTTCGTTTTCTGTTATATCATAAAGTTTACTTGTCATTTGAAGTACTAGTTTATAGGTTATGATTTTCGCTCTTTCTTTTTTTAACATAAAGCTCTTTGGTGCAATCCAAGATTTTTCCAAAAACAGAAGAGAAAAATCCAGAAGACCCTTTGTCTGAAGTAAAAGATCCACTGCCTGAAAAACTTAGAAATTCTGTTGTAAGTTTTAACTTTTTAAGATCACCTCAAATTGGATTTTATACAGTGCATCGTGTTGTATAATGAACATTTTAGGGGGTAACACAATTTTAGTAACTGGGAAAAATACATGTATATTATTATTGTACATGGTTGGTGGTTTTTATTTCAGATTTTCACATGTAAGAAATGCTCATTCCTCAAAGTTTGTTTTGATGTAGAACAGTATGCTAAATGCTCATTTTAGATAAGGTGAAAGAATACACAGAAGAACTATACAAAAAAGATCTTCACGACCCAGATAATCACGATGGTGTGATCACTCACCTAGAGCCAGACATCCTGGAATGTGAAGTCAAGTGGGCCTTAGGAAGTGTCACTATGAACAAAGCTAGTGGAGGTGATGGAATTCCAATTGAGCTATTTTAAATCCTGAAAGATGATGCTGTGTAAGTGCTGCACTCAATATGCCAGCAAATTTGGAAAATTCAGCAGTGGCCACAGGACTGAAAAAGGTCAGTTTTCATTCCAATCCCAAAGAAAGGCAATGCCAAAGAATGCTCAAACTTCTCCAAGCCAGGCTTCAGCAATATGTGAACCGTGAGCTTCCCGATGTTCAAGCTGGTTTTAGAAAAGGCAGAGGAACCAGAGATCATATTGCCAACATCTGTTGGATCATGGAAAAAGCAAGAGAGTTCCAGAAAAACATCTATTTCTGCTTTATTGACTATGCCAAAGCCTTTGACTGTGTGGATCACAATAAACTGTGGAAAATTCCGAAAGAGATGGGAATACCAGACCACCTGCCCTGCCTCTTGAGAAATCTGTATGCAGGTCAGGATGCAACAGTGAGAGTTGGACATGGAACAACAGACTGGTTCCAAATAGGAAAAGGAGTCCGTCAAGGCTGTATATTGTCACCCTGCTTATTTAACTTCTATGCAGAGTACATCATGAGAAACGCTGGGCTGGATGAACCACAAGCTGGAATCAAGATTGCCGGGAGAAATATCAGTAACCTCAGATATGCGGATGGTACCACCCTTATGGCAGAAAGTGAAGAAGAACTAAAGAGCCTCTTGATGAAAGTGAAAGAGGAGAGTGAAAAAGTTGGCTTAAAGCTCAACATTCCGAAAAAGAAGATCATGGCATCTGGTCCCATCACTTCATGGGAAATAGATGGGGAAACAGTGGAAATAGTAGCAGACTTTATTTTGGGCTCCAAAATCACTGCAGTTGGTGACTGCAGCCATGAAATTAAAAAGACGCTTACTCCTTGGAAGGAAAGTTACGACCAACCTAGACAGAATATTAAAAAGCAGAGACCAAGAGAAAAAGAGCAGAGACATTACTTTGCCAACAAAGGTCCATCTAGTCAAGGCTATGGTTTTTCCTGTGGTCATGTATGGTTGTGAGAGTTGGACTATAAAGCTGTCTCTTATACACATCTAGATGTGTATAAGAGACAGGGGTCAGGAAGATCCCCTGGAGGAGGGCATAGCAACCGACTCCAGTATCTCTCCTGGAAAACCCCATGGATAAAAAAGCCTGGGGTGGCTATAGTCCATNTATGGTTGTGAGAGTTGGACTATAAAGAAAGCTGAGTGCTGAAGAATTGATGCTTTTGAACTGTGATGTTGGAGAAGACTCTTCAGAGTCCCTTGGACTGCAAGGAGATCCAACTAGTCCATCCTAAAGAAGACCAGTCCCGGGTGTTCATTGGAAGGACTGGTGCTGAGGCTGAAACTCCAATACTTTGGCCAATCTCCAATGTCATGCGAAGAGTTGACTCATTGGAAAAGACTCTGATGCTGGGAAAGGTTGAGGGCAGGAGGAGAAGGGCACGACAGAGCATGAGATGGTTGGATGGCATCACTGACTGAATGGACATGGGATTGGGTGGAGTCCGGGAGTTGGTGATGGACAGGGAGGCCATGGCGTGCTGCGGTTCATGGGGTCACAAGGAGTCGGACTGAGCGACTGAACTGAAATGAAATTGATTTCATTGTTTACAGAATTCTCAGTCCTATTGAATTTAAACTAGGATTTGAAAGGTGAATATTAGCATGAATTAGACTTATTTTCTTGTTATTCTTATTGAGGAAAACTTTGTACTTATGAGTCATCTGCTGGTCTTTTAGTGGGTTTTAGTTCTCTAAGGCGGTCTGAAAAGTGTTTGTGTATGTGTGTTTATTTTCTAGGTTGAAGGAGAGAACAGTAACCTAAACTAATTTCATATACTTAAGCAGATATAGTAATTTAAAGCTTTGGAATGTTACCTCCCTTCGTTTAAAAATTTAAAAAATGAGTTCTATAGATTTATATCTGCTTTATGCAATAAAACAGAAAAACATTTTTCCTAAGTTACTTAACATATTTCCACTTATGAAAGACTGAATTTATATAGGTCGTGAATTAGATTATATTTACGTTCACTGAACTTGAGCTGTTCACATAGTCAAATAGAAAACTTCAGAGAACTATAAAACTGCCTCAAGATATAATTTAAGCAGTTTCTCCTAACCTTAGTTTTCATGTTAGCAAAGGACATTTCTTGTTAAATATAGTAGGATATTTCTGAATCTAGCTTAAAAGCTTTATAAATCTGTGGTGATGATGACCATAGATATCAAGAGGTTTTTGGTTTTTACTATAACTCCCAAAAGAATAAAAATTCAGTAAGTAAAATAGGACATGTACATACAATTTCAGCATTTCAGAAAGCCAATGAAAATATAACTGTTATCCAAAACTATATACCCTATAGAAGAACTTAAGGATCTCATTTCTTTTTCCCATGTAAAACTTACAGACCAATGAGGGAAACCTTCATTCTAAAAGACTTTGTTATGATATATTTACTGTGTGTGGAAATAGTTAAGCTTGTTTAATTTCCTTAAACAATCCTTGGTACAGCATTGAACCAAGATAGGACGTAAATAAAACTTATGGTAGTTAATTGTGTGTAAGAAATAACCTGGAAGTGCTACAGAATAGGATCAATGAAAATTTATTTCTTAAACTTGCCATTGATTTTGATTTTGTTTAAATTTTTGTGTGATGCTTGATGAGTTGTTTTGTTTCATAGAGCGAGCGTTTACAGTCTGACCTAGTGGTGTGCGTTGTAATCGGCGTGCTGTATTTTGCTATTCATGTAAGCACGGTGTTCACAGTATTGCAGGTAAGGAATCATTTTGTTCTTTTCATTGGGGGAAAATAACTTTGTTTGGATTCACTTCTGATTTGATCATAATGCTAAAATATATGACTTTTTGTTTGGTTTTAACAACAAATACTTATTTTTCTCATGGTTTCTCATGGGTCATGACTCTGAGAGTGGCTTGGATGATCACAGCTCAGTGTGTTTCGCTACAGTCATATGCAACTGTAGTCATCTGAGGCCATGAGTAGGCCTCACTTCCTTGCTGATCGTTGGCCAGATAGCTTAGTTCCTCTCCGTGTGGTCATCGCCGTGGGCTGCCGAAGTGTCCTCACTAGCTTCTTTGCTCCAAAGCTGGTGATCCTAGAGAGAGAAGGCCCAAGACCGCTGTCCCTATCTTTTCTAACTGTCGTGGATGTTCTGTACCACCACGTCTTCCGTATCCATAGGTCACCCCAGGCAACCTGCTGTAGTGTGGGAGGGGAATACAGGCAGGCATAAACATCAGGAAGGGAGGATCGTGGGAACCGTTCTGGACTGACTTCTACAGTCTGCCTGCTTTCCTCCATGACTGACATCCTTGTAAACTCCCCAGAGTCTCGTTCTGGTACAGCTGGAAGTCCAGAACCCCATCCTGTCAATCGGGCCCGGGTGTGGATGGTGCTCCCTAGATGGTGGTCCTGCAGGCCCCGTGGCTGCCGTCCTCGGTGCCCTTCATTCTCCTGTGCAGACCTGTGTTTCTGCATGTTGGCAGTTTGACTGTCTTGCCCGTTGCATGGTTTTCTTCATGCTTTTGTGCTTAGGGTACATTGCATCTGTGGTCTAGTTTTCATCTACTTTAGACAATTTTGGTCATTATTACTTAAAATGTCTTTTCCCTTTTTCTTCTGCTGTCTCTCCACCCACTCCCACTCATGGACTCCAGTTACATAATTTTTGGCCTCTTGAATTGGTCCCACAGATCACTTTTTAAAAAATTTTAAATTCTGTTTTTCCCTCTACATGTTTAATTGTGAATACTTTATTGCTTTGTTGTTAAGTTCACTAATCTTTTCTTCTGTAATGTTTAATCTGCAGTTAATACCATCCAGTGTATATTTTAATGTCAGAATTAACAAGTTTCATCTTTCAAAGTTGGTTTCAGGTCTTTTTCATGTCTGTCATGCTTCTGTTTACTTTTTTGAACTTATGTAATTCCCTTCTATCTATCTTAATGTCCTTGTCTCATAATCCTAACTTTTGTGTTACTTATGGGTTGGTTTTGATTAACTGATTTTTTTCCCCCCATGAATCATAGTTTCCTGATTCCTTGCTTGCACAGTCATTTTTGATTGGATGTCAAGCATTATGTTTTGCCTTGTGGGTACTGGGATATTTTTTTATTTTATTTCTAGAAATATTCTTGAACTTTGTTTTTGGCCCTAAGTTCCTTGTAAACAGTTTGATCCTCTCAAATCTAACTTTTAAGATTGCTTAATTGGGACAGGGCTATTCAGTCTAGGGCTAATATTCTGCCTACCTTTGGAGGCAACACCCTTTGCAGTACTCTGCCCAGTGCCCTGGGAGTGTTGAGTTTTTCCAGTCTGGCTTGTGAGAACAGGCACAGGAGTACCTGCCGTGTGAGTTTGGCGTGGTTCTTTCTCTGGCCACACATGGTCTATTCCCACACATGTGTGGCTGATTCCTCTGAATACTCGCGCTAGACCCTCTGCAGATCTTCCTCCATGCAGTTCTCTGTCCGTGCAGTTTTCTGTTTAGAAAACTATTTACTCTGATGAGCTCTAGCTGCCTTGCTGTGTCCAGCCTCTAAGTTCCATTTCCTCCACTCAGGAGGTTCCAGGCTTACATGGGTTCCCCGACCTGCAGTACAGTCTGGAAACTCTGTAAGGGCAGTTAGCTGGAGCAGGCCTGACCCTGACCTCATCTGTTCTCTTTCTCTCAGGATTCACTGTTTATTTCCTCACGTCTAGTACATTGCAAAACATTGGTTCATGTATTTTATTGTATTTTGTTTCATGCTGAATAAAGTAAGTCTCTATTATTCCATTTGCCTAGAAACAAAGGTTGTATTATTTAATTTTAACATTTTTGCTTGTTTTCTTCTTTTCCAATTTGAACCATTAACTCCTGAGTACCTTGCAAACTGAGTGAGATCCTGTGAGTCTTCAGGGGTCAGATGCAGGCCTCTTTAGTTTCTAAATAATTAATTTGAATATTTGAAGTGATGGTACTTTGTTTTTTTGTAAATTTAGTCATACACAAGAACTCTGTTCCAAACTATGTAAAGACACAACAACATAATACTATTTTAAGTTTGGGTGTGCTCTTCAAATTTACAATTTTGTTTAGCTAATGTCTTTTATCTCTGTTAGTAAAAATTTAATACATTGCTAGTCACGTAGAACATTCCTAGAGTAGGAAGCGATACACCTCAGGCCATACTCTAGTTACATTGGCAGTGTGAGACACCAAAGTAGTTAGCACATTTTAAAATATCTGTATTACATGACCAGCCACTAACTTTTACAGCTGCTTTAATCAGGAAATTACATAATATGGAAATGTTAACTGTAGACAAATGTTTAGTTCTCAGATGCTATAAGTGACTAAAATTGAATTGACAAATTAGAAGTTCTCCTTTGAGTCATTTTCAAAATCACTTGTAATTTTTTCAACTTTATCCTTGCCTTAGCCTGCGCTCAAGTACGTGCTGTACGCACTGGTCGGCTTCGTGGGTTTTGTAACCCATTACGTGCTGCCTCAAGTTAGGAAGCAGCTGCCGTGGCACTGCTTCTCTCACCCTCTGCTCAGGACGGTGGAGTATAATCAGTATGAAGTTCGAAGTAAGTGGTTTATTAGCACTTTTCCTTTCAGTGCCGTGGATTTTTTCTCTGACTTAGTGAACAGGCAGACAGTTAAATACGTTTCCTCAGGTAGCACTTTGGTTTGCATTTCTCAGCTCTCTGTCAGACCTTTTGCAAGATGTTTTCATTTCATTCGAAGTCTTAATTGTCAGTGCTGACTTTCCACAGGATGAGACCTTGCTGTTTCCTCCTCTAAACTGTCCATCACAGACCTCTCATTGATTAATCCTTCAGGGTATGTCTGTGACTTCTCTTTCCAGCCCCACCTTTACCCTCAGCTCTTCCTTGCCATTTGCAGGCAACTCAATCCCCTATAAGACTTCCATTTGGCATATTTTTAACTCAGATCATAAAAGGAATAGGTTTCTGTTTCCACCAATGACACTGCGTCCTACCAGAGAGAGTTATAAAAGAGTTGATCAAGAGAAAAGAGGTGGAAAGCACTTGTA
The DNA here is from genome assembly GCA_006410635.1 of Cephalophus harveyi. NCBI lineage: Eukaryota > Metazoa > Chordata > Mammalia > Artiodactyla > Bovidae > Cephalophus > Cephalophus harveyi. Next base: position 649,949 of record SJYT01064460.1, on the reverse strand, counting down.
ATTGCTTTTTCTCATTCAGATAATTTAGGATAGAATATAAAATGACTAAAAAGAAGTAGAAGGCCAGTCCATTCGACAAGTGTTTTACTTGTTGCTATAAACCTTTACTTTTCCATTATAAGTTATCAGTCTGGTTCATTGGCTCCATAACCTATAGTGGTCTCTAATGTACTATACTTCCTCATTTTAGAGAAATAATAAAAGTTAATATCTGTGTCATCATTGTTATATACCATTGATTAAACAAGCAAATGTTTAATGAAATAATATGGAGAGTGAATTTCTCAATTGTTCGGAGATAAATTAAACTTCTGTAAAAAACTCAAAAGTGTTTGAAAGCTTTCCATACTAAACTTGACTTTGCAGTCTCAAAGCAAATTTCCTGAGCTTTTTAGCAGAATTGCTTAAGTCATCATGGTACTGTGATCTTGATCACTGTTTTGATCCTGGAGAGATAATTAACCAAACAGTAATGTGTAGATTGCAATAAAATGACATAAGACTAAAAGAATCTGTACTGGTCCATTCTTACTGTAAGGAAAATAACTCATAGTGATGTAAATATTTTTTATGGATAATTATTAATTGCTTTCATATATAAATGTTAGCAAGTACATCTGGTTTGTTTTAAAGAACAGTTTTTATTAAAGTTAACCATTGATCTTATACTTTGTTTTCATCTTAACAACAATTTAGTCCAAAATTTTTTCAATTTTGAAAAAACATTTTTCACTTATTAAGAGTGTTAGGCATTAGCAAAGTTGATTTTAACAGCTATAAAGAAGAATACCCATTAGAAAACTTCTTAAAGGTGGTTGACATTATTTTCAGATAGTTGGAGAACCTTATTTTAAATCTTTCAGTTTATCCTGGACGCTTTCCCCAATGTTAAATGTTCAAGTATTGGGAAAATGTTGCTGGCAATGAACGTGACACTTATGAAGTGTGTGAATCCAAAACATACCATACTTTCAAAGCTCTTCTGAGATTTATATATTAAAGGTGTATGTGTGAGTGTAAGGATTTTTAAAACAGTTTAATAGATCATTTATTTCTGGGTGAAAGGAACAGTTTAATTATCTTCAATAACCTTTTCTCCAAATGTTATAAGTGTAAATAAGAGAAAGCTATGGTTAAAAACTGAGGTTTCAAGAAGTAAAGCTTAAAATCAAATTCAACTCATCTAAATTTAAGTTAACATCTGAGTTGGAAAATTGAAATGTGGCTCAGAATTCATAAAATTGACAAATGACTGATGTATTGGATTTTTTGCATTATTAATAGTAGAGCTGAATTTGAGTAGGAAGAAGATTTTCCTTTCTTATGACATTGACAGACTGTTTTATGTATTAAAGTGCATATACATGGTCTTCTTAACTTAATATTGCCTTGGTAGATGCAGCTACTGTGATGTGGTTTGAAAAACTTCATGTGTGGCTTCTTTTTGTGGAGAAGAATATCATCTATCCTTTGATTGTTCTCAATGAACTTAGTAGCAGTGCAGAGACAATTGCAAGTCCAAAAAAACTGGATACAGAGTAAGTATGATATTCCTCTTATCTAAGTTTGACTGTTGAGGACTGTCGTAGCACTCTCTTCTCTTAGGTTATTGATCAAATATCAAGTAATCATTGAGTGTCTCTTTGGTGCAAAGTACTGTGTGAAAAATTAAGGTGAAATTCAGTCTTTGAGTTCCCTTTTCTGAACATCTGTTTCTGCTCTTGGCATATTACTACTCCAGACATCTTATTGTCAACCTATATTTTATGAGATCACATTTATTAAATAAGATTCACTTTACTATTAGATGGTAAGTTTTGGAGATAATTATTTTTGTGTACTATGTGAATCAGACCATTTAGGTGGTCACTTGCCTATACAGTCATGCTGTAGGCCTACTAGGTACATGTTGTTGGTAAGCATTAATATGATTTTTTTCCAGCATTGTTTCATGTTCATTTTTATTGGGCTATAGTTGCTTTATAATGTTGTGTTAGTTTCTTGCTGTACAGCAAAATGAATCAGTCATACATATACATATATTGACTCTTCTTTAGATTTCCTTCCTATTTAGGTCACAACAGAGCTTTGAGTAGAGTTCCTTATGCTTTTCATACTACACCCTCATTAATTACCTATTTTATACATAGTAGTATATATATTTCATTATTAATATGTTTTTATGTGCTAAATGCTATTAATGTTAAAACAATAGAAATACTGAGAACCTGGAGAACCAAATGTCAGAATTGCAATATTATCACTTATTTGTGTGTGTGGGGGTTTTTTGTTACTTATTATTTAAGCATGCTTATTTATATAAAGGATCAGAATCATGACACATTGTTAAGAAGGAATGTTTGAAGTTTAAGTTTGATATAATATTCTAAGCTTAGTAAATGAAATGGTAATTTATCTGAAGTTCATAGTTATCTAAAGTTTTCAGTTATTAGTTGATTAACGTTCTTTCTCTATATTGTAGATTAGGTGCTTTAATGATCACCATTGCTGGTCTGAAGTTGCTGCGGTCCTCTTTTAGCAGTCCTACATATCAGTATGTCACAGTCATCTTTACTGTGCTCTTTTTCAAAATCGACTATGAAGCTTTTTCAGAGACCATGCTCTTGGATCTCTTCTTCATGTCTATACTCTTCAACAAGGTAATATCTGAAGAAAACATTCCTGTCTGTAAAAAGTGTCTTCCTAAGTGGTGTGCCATTCAGTGAGGATTGTGCTTGCATTTCATTTGCTTCATTGTCTATTAAGTAATATTTTCTTTGGTCAACCAGTTATGTAGGATTATAATCCCTAAACAATACCCGTCAACTGTGACCCATAGAAGATAACATTTCTTGCTATAGGTAGGAAGGTAAGATTAAATATTATATGGGAAAATTAAAGGAACTCTAATAAGTATATATTTTTGAATACATAGGATCTTCCAAAAGGGGGTGTGATTTTGAAGTTTAGAAATAGACATGGTGACAGTTGAACTGAGCTGTGGGCAGCTGGATAGATAGAGGAAATAACCTGATGCTGAGTGAAAACGGTAGAGACGGAGAGCAGTGAACCCATGTGGGAACAATCAGACACTAGTTGATTTGCAGAATACTCTGAAGTTTACAGAATGCTTCCAAGGTTTGTTTTCCACCCATCAGATAGGTGCTTTTAGTCCTACGGATGAGATGGTAAAACCTGCATCTTCTGCCTCCAAGAATCTTTTTGCTAAACCACACTCCCTTTCTGAATGACTTCAATTGTGCAGATTATTTTAAATTAAATAGAGTTTAGATTTCATTTTAACACTGACCACATACAAAGGACTTTGACATATATTATCCCATTTGATAGGTAACAGAGAGCTGAAGCATATGAGCAGCTACAAAACACAATGAAAGCCCAGTTTTAGAAAAGTTAGCCTGGTCAGCCACATTTGGGATGAATTGGGGAAGAGAGAACCTAAAGGTATGGAGAACAGCTTAAGAGATTGTGACAGTAATTTAGATTTGATAGCGATCTGGCCTAGCGTGGGGACAGTACAAATGAAAACCATTAATTGAACAAAGTGTTAGGAGTAGTCAGTTTCTAAATATTGTACTATATATCATGCTAAGTAGCTTCTAGAATATTGCAGTATTATATTTGCTCAATTACTAATTTGTTTACATTTGTATCACTTATTTCCTGTTTTAGTGAGCGTGTTTAACCAAAGGAGGAAGCCAGAAAGTTAGTTTGAATAAAAAAAGCATGTGATTACTCACAAACTTAATATTTAGACTGGAAATTGTATTGAATCTTCTTATACGGGTTGGGAAAAAGTGAAAGTTGCAGTAAAATATAAACTAAACAATCCTTGAAATAGTCACAACACTTAACTCACATTAGTTTGCACCTTCTTAATACTTTCATTTGTGAGGCAGACTGTTTTTGAGAGCATAGAACGTTCCAGAACTATTCTAGATGCTTAGGCTACGTTAGTTAACAAAACAGAGAAAGGGAAAGGAGTTTGCATTTTATATGGCTACTTCATAGAACTTAACAGTCATATTAAGCAAGTAATATTGAATATTTAAGATACCATTTTAAGATATACCATCAATTTAATAATATTTCAAGAAAACAATTACTCTGAATATGAAAATGGTTTCACCAGCCACTTTCCACGTCCTTTTTCTTTACTATTACAGTCACATTTGAGTACAGTCTGTATTTAGAGATAGAGGAGTGTTCTGAGTCACTGTTTTTAAGCAGTTGTAATGGCTTCTGATAAGTCTTCCCGTCATCCCGATCGTGTTAGTGCAGAGGCTTGTCAGCACAATTTTGAGTCATGGCAAAGAATGCAGGGGTTCATCTGCATTTTCTGATTGGTTGAGGTTGTGATTTCTTTTTTAACTTAGAAATTAAGCAAGTTCATTTGTAAATCAGCTAAATAATTTAAATTTGAGGTGTTTGGTGCCTGAATCATGGCACTGAGTTAGTCAGAACCTCTTGCTTTTGAGATTCTGTGATTTGTTCTAAGAATGGGGTCTTGCGTTGCCTACCATGCAGAGGCAACCTTAGGCAAACGCAATATTCTGTTTCAGTGTTGAAGACATATTCAACAGCAAAACAGATCCTAATATAAATAAGATGGAAATGTGCATTATGTTTCCATTGGCAGTAACAGTTCTGATTATGAACAGATGCCTAATACACACTAATAAAATTCTTAGGCAAATAGGCAGTGACAACTATATTACAACTTATCCCCTTCCTGGCTGCTTTCAGATTCCTTTTGACATTGCCTTTAAAACATGCTCAGTTCCCAAAGCACCAAAATTTGAGGGAAATGTATTAGAATAAAAATATATATTTATTGCTTAAGTTTTACAGACATCTATATTTCCTACCTTTTTTTGTTTGTTTGTTTGTTTGTAGTTGTAATATAACCAGTAGAGAGCATAGAATTAAAAAAAAAAAAAATCCATAAGTCAGTTAACTGTCTTAAAAACATGTGCAGTGTTTTGGCAGGGCTATTTCTTTTATTTCAGTGCTATTTCCTTGTTAGGAAGAAAATAATTTTAGAAGTTTTTCATTTTCTATTTTAGAAGTCTGATAATAAGCTTTTTACTGATTGTTTTTTTTTCCTCCTACAGCTTTGGGAACTCCTTTATAAGTTGCAGTTTGTGTATACTTATATTGCCCCATGGCAAATTACATGGGGTTCTGCTTTCCATGCTTTCGCTCAGCCTTTTGCAGTGCCCCGTATCCTTCTAATAAAAATGTTATAAGAAAGGACAGCCATATCCTTGATGAGAATGTTTCATAACTTTTCTCAGGCATAGAATATAGGGTGCATGCATGTGTGCTAAGTCACTTCAGTCATGTCTGACTCTTTGTGACTCAATGGACTATAACCCACCATGCTCCTCCATCCAAGGGATTCTCCAGGCAAGAACACTGGAGTGGGTTGCCGTGCCCTCCTCCAGGGCATCTTCCCTATCCAGGTATCAAATCCGTGTCTCTTACATCTCCTGCATTAACAGGCAGGTTCGTTACCACTAGAGCCACCTGGGAAGCCGAGTCTAGGTTACTGTGTGATAAATTATCAGAAACTCATAATCCTTTGAACCCACACCTGTACCGATTTTGATTGTTTAATTTGTATTAACGTCTGTGGTCCACAGATCATCTGAGCATGAGGACAGTATTAAAGTTTAATAATTAAGTGATGCTGATTAAAAATTTTATGTTAATATATGGGAGTATCAAAGTCTACAAATTTTCAATACATATAAAATGTGTTTAAAGATACGTATAAATGAATGAGGGTTCGAAACATTTTTCATCAGTTCAGTTCAGTTCAGTCGCTCAGTCGTGTCTGACTCTTTGCGACCCCGTGAATCGCAGCACGCCAGGCCTCCCTGTCCATCACCATCTCTCGGAGTTCACTCAGACTCACATCCATCGAGTCAGTGATGCCATCCAGCCATCTCATCCTCGGTCGTCCCCTTTTCCTCCTGCCCCCAATCCCTCCCAGCATCAGAGTCTTTTCCAATGAGTCAACTCTTCGCATCAGGTGGCCAAAGTACTGGAGTTTCAGCTTTAGCATCATTCCTTCCAAAGAAATCCCAGGGTTGATCTCCTTTAGAATGGACTGGTTGGATCTCCTTGCAGTCCAAGGGACTCTCAAGAGTCTTCTCCAACACCACAGTTCAAAAGCATCAATTCTTCGGCGATCAGCCTTCATTTTTCATAATGATATCATTTTTCATAATGATATGATAATTAAACTTTTCTGTTCAAAATTTTCTATTCTCATCTTAAATGTACATTCTAAGTAAGCATGAAAGTTAATGACCATGTAGGTGTTGATTTTTATCATCTAGAAGTTTAAAACCGAGCATGGTTTGGGTATATCTACCCGAGTGGTACATGGAATTTTACCAAACACACATTAGCAAATATTTATTTGGCTCCCTTCACAGCATCATGCCGGGCTGTACATTCCTGGCTATGTCTTTTTACTTCTACCCCTCATACTGCCCAGGAACACTTTCTTCTGTATTCGTCTGATGAACCTCATCTTTCTAACTGCTGTAACTGCGGTGTGTTTATGAGAGACGTGAATGTATGCATGTGTGTGTGTAATAACCAGATAAACGTTAATATCCTTAACCAGTTTTCCCATAGATTCAGCCATGCTGTTTGTCCAGGCTGCCGTGTCAGCCTTCTTTTCTACTCCACTGAACCCCTTTTTGGGAAGTGCAATATTCATCACGTCATATGTTCGGCCTGTGAAATTCTGGGAGAGAGACTATAAGTGAGTAAAGACAAATCTTTGAAAGCCAATTTTTATCTTTTTTTTTTTCCTAGGAAAAGCTGTTGACAACATTATTGTAAATTATTCTTGGTTAATCAGTTTTTTGTATTGAAATACTTGAAATTTTATGAATACTCTTAAAGTTCCAAAATTGTATAAAATGGGAAGAATCAGTCAATTTTCTCTACCTTTTTTTCCCCCTAAGATTTAACAACATAGTCCTAGTTACATATACTCATTTTCTGTTTGCTTTTAATGTTATTTCTTAGAATTGTTTCACATTAATCTTACTCTGAAACTTTATGCTACACAATGTTACTTCATTATAGCAGTCATAATTAGTTATCTTGTAGTTTTCTAAGAAAGGTGTTTTTAGAGCTAAACATTTTCTAGATTATTTGTAGTTTTTCATGAGGACAGACTTTTAAATGACCATCTTTGTACGTGAAGTGTTTTCCCCATTGAAGCTTAGTTCCTTAGATGAGATGTTTAATATGATGCCTAGGAACTATCTTCGTATATAATCTTTCCAATTATTTTTCTTTTTTTTTTAATATAAAAAAATATCTAAAGGAGAAATACTGAATCATGGAGCTTAAACTTTATAAAGACTTATGATATATATTAATATATTGATTCAGAAAGAGCTTGTACAAATTTATAACTTAGCTGACCAGCTCCATGACTGCATTTCTCTCCACACTGTCACACATTGGCACACATATAATAGGTGAAAATGGTAATCTTGACTTTTGAACAATGAACTAGCTTATGGATATGAAACTTCTTCTCTGGCCTTTTACCTAAAACCACACATAGTGTTTCCCTTCTTGGTGAATTTTAGTGTTTATTTATGTCTTTGTTTTCTTTTGGGCCAACTTAAATTTAGTTCAGAATAGCTTTCGTGGCAGCAGTTATTAAACTTTTTTGATCTCAGGACCCCTTCACATAAAATCTTAAAGTTATTGAAGTCTCCCAAGAGTTCTTGTTGCAGATATTTTATCTGTTACACCCCTGGTGGCTCAGTGGTAGAGAACCTGCCTGCCAGTGCAGGAGGCAAGAGAGGCGGATTCGATCCCTGGGTCAGGAAGATCCCCTGGAGGAGGGCATGGCAGTCCACTCCAGTATTCTTGCCTGGAGAATCTCATGGACAGAGGAACCTGGCAGGCTACATACAGTCCATGGAGTCGCAAAGAGTCAGACATGATTGAAGCAACTTAGCACACACATGCATGCACAAATATTATACACCGTGCTGCGTGTGCTGTGCATAGTCACTCAGTCATGTCCAACTCTTGGCAACCCTTTAGACTGTAGCCAGCCAGTCTCCTCTATCCATGCGAGTTTTCAAGCAAGAATACTGCAGAGGATTGCCATTTCCTTCTCCTGGGATCTTCTTGACCCAGGGATTGAACCCATGTCTCCTGTGTCTCCTGCGTTGCAGGCTAAGTCTTTACCCACTGAGCCATCAGGGAAGCCCAGTATAAGTCAAAATTTTAAATGTTTATTAATATAAAGATAACAATAAACTCATTACATGTTAATATAAATGACATTTTTCTAATGAAGAATAACTATTTCCCATTCCACACCAAAAAAATCAGAAGAATGTCATTGTTTTCTTAGTTTTGTAAATCTCTTTAATGTCTGGCTTAATAAAAGACAGCTGGATTCTCTTACCTGCTTCTGCCTTCAATCTGTTATTGCAGTATGTTGTTCTGGTTCAAGTATATAGAGTAAATCTGGCCCCATACAGCCTGTCTCTTATACACATCTAGATGTGTATAAGAGACAGATACAGTCATGCTGTTTACATGACTGAGCGACTGAACAGACAGACAGATCATTACCATTATCTAAACTTTGGGCCTATGGGCCTACCTATTACCTATATTCTGGCACAGAAAGAGTGAGTCTCATTGTCCTAGCCATAAAAGATTAATGTATCAATCGGATATCAGTGTATTAATCTACTAAAAGAAATATGGCTCCCCATAGACTGGAATATTTGTTTTCATTGACTCACAGAATACTCAAGTAAGATGTGTATAAGAGACAGGCCATATAGTTTGAAAAGAAAGTATTTTAATATCCTTTTTAGACAATTATGGGTATTCTTCTTTGATCCTTCGACAAATGGTAGTTTCCTAATGATTAGTGGAAATGTGGAATCTAAAACTGTATCAGTGAATTTGGGGAACTGTATTACATCAGAAGTCACTGATGTCTTATAGTGTGAATGGATCTTTTACCCATGCATATGCTTATAACATCTTTATTTATCATTTGGAAAATACTAGTTCAGTAAGTAATGTATTTCTTCCAGATTTTGACCTATTTCATTATACAATATTTTATATATATATATATATATATATTCATATCACCACCAATCTCAAAAGTACTGAAGTATTGGGAAGCTATCAAGCACAGGTGGTAAATGAAAGTTTTCTAAAATTCTAATATTTACTTGAAATCTTGAATTTTTATTATTGGCAACAGGTATAATTATCAATTATTTTCCTTGAAATGTCAGACTCACTTTCTTCACTTGAGAAATGTCTGTCAGATACTCAAGTCTGAATAGTCATGGTTTATTCAAGTGAAAATGGTGATCCATGGGGGAAAAAAGCTAGTGCAGTCTGCAAGTCATGTAGCTGCTCAAGTGCTTTCCATTCAGATAGTCATCCTACTTCAGAATGCAGCAGAAATGCTTTATGTGTATTTTGTTGCACACGATATTTAAAAGACCTGTACTGAGGGACTCTAATTTAATAAAAATAATATTTTTCTTTCTTCATTAAGGACATTTTTAAGGGAAACTGAATTTTTATTTGTTTTTTCTTGTGCATAGGTAGCAGTGAAAAATAGTACACTTTGGTGCCACTGCCTTGATTCATGTTAAAGCATCAGCAGTCTTATCCACCATTGTTTTTGCACCATCAGCACAGTTGTCAACACAGTGGGGAAAAAAAGCAAATACCAGTTCAGTACTATTATGAAAATGGTTTTGATTTGGAAAACTCTCTGAAAAGATCTTGAGGCTCATGCTCCAGGTTCTGTGGACCACATTTTGGAAACCACTGTTTTAGTGAACATTGTCCCACGGACATTAATATTTCCTTTACAAGGAATGTTTCATGCACTGAGTATTTTTAGGAACTGTGTATGTACAGTATGCATTTTTTCAACCTAATCACAATTTTTTACATTAAACTCATTACTGTATTTCTATACACTGTTCAGTTAAAAATCAGCTAAGAAAAAATTTGTGTTTATGTATGATAGAGGTAGAAGAGTAAAAAATAAATCCTTACCCTAAAATTGTTCTATTGGAGAACTTTATCAATATGTTACTAAACAGATTTTTCTCAGACATTTTCATAAAGTGATAATATTTATTGCATCTGTATTGTATAGTTTTCTCACTTTTAATTATTAGGCTTCTTTAATATAAAAAAGCATACTAAAGATGTTTTGTTTTGCCCTTTTCAGCACAAAACGAGTGGATCATTCAAATACCAGATTAGCTTCCCAGCTTGATAGAAATCCAGGTAATAGCCCTATGTTTGAGTAAAGAAGCCAGTCTAAGGAATTTGTTATATTTGTACTTTACTGCCAACTTACTGGGAATCCTCTGTAGCATCCAGAGGTCATTTTTTTATCAACTAAATATCCTTTGCTATGTTTTACTTTAGCAAAGTACATGTGAACTAAAGTATCTAAAATTTATATACTCATCTTTTATAAAATGCATTTTAAGAATGCTGATAAGCATAAAAACTGCCATTCAAAGGTTGTTCTTACATAGGTTAAAAAAAGTAGAGCACAGTGAAAGTAAAACTGCTGAGGGGTATTGAAGAGTATGCAGTCTGAACTTTACTTATTAATATGTTTGCTTCTCTGCCTCCCCAGATGTTTAGATAAATGTTAATGTCATTTCATTTAGCTTATTGTATACAGAGAGGTCCCCTATAGGAGCCAAATAGCCACTCAAGGTAAGGCTTCATTGGGTGAGATTTTGGTGGTCTCATTACATGACTGAGCGACTGAACAGACAGACAGATCATTACCATTATCTAAACTTTGGGCCTATGGGCCTACCTATTACCTATATTCTGGCACAGAAAGAGTGAGTCTCATTGTCCTAGCCATAAAAGATTAATGTATCAATCGGATATCAGTGTATTAATCTACTAAAAGAAATATGGCTCCCCATAGACTGGAATATTTGTTTTCATTGACTCACAGAATACTCAAGTACTCTGCTTGAGAAACTAAATTATAGTAATCAGATTGATTCATAATTATAAAATTAGATTAAGGAGGACTACTTATTTGATATTAATGACTGTGTTTATCATGTTCTGGTGGATGAAACAGCTGTCTCAACTCCGATATGTCCTTGGAAGGGGCTTGGAATGATGTTGCCTTCCTGTGTATTACAAAGACTCATGTCCTGAAGTAATACGCGCACTTTCATAATGAGCAAACAGAGCATCAGATACAACTGTTTTATTGAAGCTTGAGCCTAGGCTTTCCTTTTTATTTTGTTATTTAGTTAAGCTGAGTTTAAAATAAACATTTAGCTTAGTATATTTTGCCATTCTTTAGTTCTATACTTTGGGCACCCATTTACAGATTATTGCTTTGGATGCACTACTTTTGAAGACAAGTCATCTCATTTATTGGGTGATATTTTATTGTAATTTTTTTTTCTTAAAGGATGACTAGTGAATTTTTCTGGTTTCTTGTGGCTGTTACTATATATATGGTTTATTTCTGTTAAACTAATATTAGACATCTCAATATACAGTTGTTTTTTGTTTTGTTTTTAAGTGACCAACTTCTCTTTGTTTTGGACTGTCTTGTTTGTCCAAATCTCATATTACTTAACTCCCTTCTTTTATCATTGTTGGACTTCCCTGATAGCTCAGTTGGCTAAGAATTTGCCTGCATTGCAGGAGACCTGGGTTCGATCACTGAGTTGGGAAGATCCCCTGGAGAAGGGATAGGCTACCCACTCCCGTATTCTTGGGCTTCCCTTGTGGCTCAGCTGATAAAGAATCCACCTGCCATGCGGGAGACCTGGGTTCGATCCCTGGGTTTGGAAGATCCCCTGGAGAAGGGAAAGGCTACCCACTCTAGTACTCTGGCCTAGAGAATTCCATGGACTTTATAGTCCATGGGTTGCAGAGATGGACATGACTGAGAAACTTTTCTTTTATCAGTGTGTCTTTTTGTTGTGGTTTTAAATTGATTTTATCTTTTTCATTTCTCTTACATCGTTTTAGTTATAAGGCATAGTTAATTGAACAATGATAGAAGAGATCATGGTCTGCTAAAGAGGAGGAAATGACCTTAGATCTTATCTAAGATCTTATCTAATCCAATTCTTACATTTTATGGATGGGAACCAGAAATTTAGAGAGGTTATGTGACTTCTAACTCTAAGAAATTTTCCTATTGTCCTTTGTTTCGTTTTTATGTAGAAAGTCTAAAGATATCTAAATATTGTCCTCCTTGTTAAAGAAATATAGATATAACCCTAACTGGAAATTAGTTTTACTACTTTTAACAATCTTATTTGTAGATATAAAGGGGACTTAAAATAATTTAACATTTTTTAATCCCTTCTTATAGGATCAGATGACAACAATCTGAATTCCATCTTCTATGAGCATTTAACCCGATCCCTACAACACAGTCTATGTGGTGATTTGCTCCTAGGACGGTGGGGAAACTATAGTACTGGGGACTGTTTCATTCTCGCCTCTGACTACCTCAATGCGTTGGTCCACCTTATAGAGATTGGAAATGGGCTGGTGACTTTCCAGCTGCGGGGACTTGAATTCAGAGGTAAGATATTAACCTTTAATTTCTATAATGTACTCTTGTGTCATCTAAGTTTTATGTGTTTACATCTCCAATAGAAAGTTATAAGATCTTTAGCCTTTGGAATTGTGGAAGAAGAAAAGCTATTAAAGAGTAATTACTAGTTTTTTTTCCAAATTTCACATTCAGAGAAGAACAATTTTTTGCAATATGCTCGGTATGTAAAGGTAGTATCTATAGTGTATAATACACTTGTTTTCCTGGTGATAGTGAATTTCTATTCTGTGCTTGTTTGTCTCTCTGTGATTAGCTGCTTATGTTCATTAGAGGCAGAGATTAGCTGAGTTACTTTCATGTGGTTGCCGTGCCATTGTCTGCAACAGTTTTTTTTAATTGAGATGAAATTCACATAACATCGATTTTAAAAGTGACATTTAAATACATTCATGATATTGCACAACCACCACCTCTGTCTAGTTCCAAAGCATTTTCATCATCCCCAAATAAAACTTCACATCCATTAAGCAGTTATTCCCTCTTCCCCTGCCAGCCCTCAACAATTTTGTATACTGAAAATGAAGCTATTTTTACACAGAAAATTGTGCATTCAGAAACATATGGGTTTGACTTTATCAACTGCTATAAAGTGAATGTCTTGTAAGCAGAAATGAAAACTTATTTCATAGGAATTGAAGGAGTCCTATTAGTGCACATGTATCCAACCTAGGGAACGTTTGGACTGGAAAGTTCTTAGAGAAAGCATTCAAGCAGTGCTTTGATCTATTCTAAACAGTACCATAGGTGTTTTTAACTTGAAACAGGAAATAAAGCATTTGTCTAAATAGAGGATCAAATGAGACCTGTACCTTATAGCTTTATTTTTGCCATAGTATTGAATCAGAAAGTTTGTACCTTTTTCATGTAGTATCTTTGTTAATGAAGCAAGTGCTTTTCTAAAGTTACTCCATTCATCAGAAATAAGATTTTACTTGTGTAACTCTCAGAGTAGTAAATGTTAATGTTTGCTCTTTATTTGTTATTTATTTGTAATCCATTCTCTCTTTCACAATGTCCTGCTGTCTTATGATTTGTTCCTGACTCTCCATCAGAAGCTTGGGACCTTAACTTTGTCTCTTCTAGGATCTTAACCCACTGCTGTTCAAATTGAATGCCATTGGTCTTATCCAAAAGTTGGCACCCCCTCACCACTGCAGATACCACTGCTGTAACTTCACTTTCTTTTAAAATTGCTGGCACCTGAGGATTTCATCTTTGCTTTTTAACTTTTTCTTTAACAAATATTTTGTGGGGAGGCTATTTTATCTAGCATTTCTGTGTATGTGAATTGGAAAGGAGTCCTTCTTACTGCTCATTCCATCAGATTGGTCAGAAATGTTCCAAATCAAAAGTAGATCCAAAATTTCACTCTCCCAACTTTATTCTCTGGTACCAAATAGATTCGAATAAAATTTTGGATAAATCTTTTATATCCAAACTCATTAAAAACAACTCAAATCAGTTTGGGAATGCAGTACTCGTTAACTTTCTGAAAGTGAAAATGTTAGTCATTCAGTCATGTCCAGCTCTTTGCAACCCCCTGAAATGTAGCCTGCCAGGCTCCTCTTTCCATTGAATTCTCCAGGCCAAAATACTGGAGTGGATAGCCATTCCCTTCTCCAGGGGATATTTCTGACCCAGGGATCAAACTCAGATCTCCCGCATGACAGGCAGATTCTTTACCATCTGAGCCACCAGGGAAGCCCTGTGTTATTTTCTGAACTCATGTTGAGTTTCAGTAGCAAGGGGACCCTGTAATTCTTCATTCAGCCATAGTGATTCTTTTTCTTAAGGCGAATTCAGTTATGTCCTTTCCGTGGTTAAAATTTTCAGTGGTTTTTTTTATTGCGTTTAAAGTAGAATTCAGCCTCCTTACAGCAGCTGCAAGATCTGTCCTCTGCCAGCTTCTCCAGCTTACTTTATTAGCACCCTTCTCATGCACTCTAGCCACACCAGCCTTCCTTCAGTGTTCTAGCTATGCTGAATTCTTTACTAAGACCTTCTTACCACTCTCCTTTTGCCCAGAAACTACCAGCCATCTCTTCTCCTCCCGCCAATCTTCCACCTCTAGTTCCTTAATTATCTTTAATAATTAGAATAACTGTTAGAATTCTAACTTTATATTTGTTTGTTTGTTTTTAGTTTATTTCTTCTGTAGCCCAGGGATTGGCAGACTTTTTCTGGAAAGAGCCAAGATAGTTAATAGTGTAGGCTTTTGTAGCCATGCACGTTCTCTGTTGCATGTTCTTTGATTTTTCTCTTAAACAACCTTTTAAAAATACCAAAACCACGGTTAGCTTGAATTTGGCTCAGGGCTGTATTTTGTAAACCTTTGCTATAGATTATAAACTCCTCAAGGACAGGAATCCTTTCTGCTTCATTTATCATTGTATATCCAGCACCTCTCACAGCATACCTGACCCGCCTCTTGAGAAACCTGTATGCAAGTCAGGAAGCAGCAGTTAGAACTGGACATGGAACAACAGACTGCTTCCAAAAGGAAAAGGAGTACGTCAGGGCTGTATATTGTCACCCTGCTTATTTAAGTTATATGTAGAGTACATCATGAGAAACACTGGACTGGAGGAAACACAAGCTGGAATCAAGATTGCCGGGAGAAATATCAATAACCTCAGATATGCAGATGACACCACCCTTATGGCAGAAAGTGAAGAGGAACTAAAGAGCCTCTTGATGAAAGTGAAAGAGGAGAGTGAAAAAGTTGGCTTAAAACTCAACATTCAGAAAACGAAGATCATGGCGTTTGGTCCCATCACTTCATGGGAAATAGATGGGGAAACAGTGGAAACAGTGGCTGACTTTATTTTTCTGGGCTTGAAAATCACTGCAGATGGTGATTGCAGCCATGAAACTAGAAGATGCTTGCTCCTTGGAAGGAAAGTTATGACCAACCTAGACAGCATATTAAAAAGCAGAGACATTACTTTGTCAACAAAGGTCCGTTTAGTCAAGGCTATGGTTTTTCCTGGTCATGTATGGATGTGAGAGTTGGACTGTGAAGAAAACTGAGCGCCGAAGAATTAATGTTTTTGAACTGTGGTGTTGGAGAAGACTCTTGAGAGTCCCTTGGACTGCAAGGAGATCCAACCAGTCCATCCTAAAGGAGATCAGTCCTGGATGTTCATTGGAAGGACTGATGTTAAAGCTGAAACTCCATTTGGACTGTGAAGAAAACTGAGCGCCGAAGAATTAATGTTTTTGAACTGTGGTGTTGGAGAAGACTCTTGAGAGTCCCTTGGACTGCAAGGAGATCCAACCAGTCCATCCTAAAGGAGATCAGTCCTGGATGTTCATTGGAAGGACTGATGTTGAAGCTGCAACTCCAGTACTTTGGCCACCTGATGCAGAGAGCTGAGTCATTTGAAAAGACCCTGATGCTGGGAAAGATTGAGGGCAGGAAGAGAAGGGGACAACAGAGGATGAGATGGTTGGATGGCATCACCGACTCAATGGACATGGGTTTGGGTCAACTCAGGGAGTAGGTGATAGACAGGGAGGCCTGCATGCAGTGGTTCACGGCGTCACAAAGAGTCGGACACGACCTAGCGACTGAACTGAACTGACTGACTCACAGCAGAGAGCACAAGATGCAAAATTACTTCCCTTCATAGAATGATTAAATAATCTAAACAATAGCTTTTTTTCCTTTCTCTTCATTCCAGAACTTTGATGAGGAATTACTATATTCTTGCTCAAATGCTGTTGTGATCTTTGGTTATTTTCTTTTCTTCACAGTGTTAGTCCCTATTCCATCTGTATACTTCCTAACCCTTAAAATATTAATTAAGAGTGTTGTCAGTCTTTTGCCGGGCAGATATTTGGATCTGCTGGTCCTTTTGATGTGTTTTCTGATTTATATTCCATTAAGCCAATTTCAGAGAAGGCATTGGCACCCCACTCCAGTACTCTTGCCTGGGAAATCCCATGGACAGAGGAGCCTGATGGGCTGCAGTCCATGTGGTCGCTAAGAGTCGGACACGACTGAGCGACTTCACTTTCACTTTTCATTTTCATGCACTGGAGAAAAAAATGGCGACCTGCTCCAGTGTTCTTGCCTGGAGAATCCCAGTGTCGAGGGAGCCTGGTGGGCTGCTGTCTGTGGGGTCGCACAGAGTCGGACATGACTGAAGTGACTTAGCCGCAGCAGCAGCAAGCCAATTTAATTCCCTTGATGTTATTGTCTGTCTTCAGTTCAGTTCATTTGCTCAGTCGTGTCAGATTCTTTGCAACCCCAAGAATTGCAGCACGCCAGGCCTCCCTGTCCATCACCAACTCCCGGAGTTCACTCAGACTCACGTCCATCAAGTCGGTGATGCCATCCAGCCATCTCATCCTCTGTTATCCCCTTCTCCTCCTGCCCCCAATCCCTCCCAGCATCAGAGTCTTTTCCAATGAGTCAACTCTCCACATGCGGTGGCCAAAGTACTGGAGTTTCAGCTTTAGTGTCATTCCTTCCAAAGAACACCTAGGACTGATCTCCTTCAGAATGGACTGGTTGGATCTCCTTGCAGTCCAAGGGATTCTCAAGAGTCTTCTCCAACACCACAGTTCAAAAGCATCAATTCTTCAGTGCTCAGCTTTCTTCACAGTCCAACTCTCACATCCATACATGGATACTAAATTTTAAGTGACATTTAACTAAACCTTCTGAATCAGTTGTTTATAGGCCTTCATATTATTCATTTCCATTTTTATTTTACTGACATCCTCAAGACTCTTTTCCATGTAAATTTTTTGTCTAATATTTGAGTTATCAATCATGTTTTTTGTCTATCAAAGTTTTCTGGACTTCCCTTATGGTCCATTGGTTAAGAATCCACCTAGCAATGCAGGGGATGCAAGTTGGATTCTTCGCCAGAGAACTGAGATCCTACATGCTGAGGGGCAGCTTAGCCTACCACCTGCCACAACTGCAGAAACCCACATGCTGCAGCAAAAGAATCTGCATATAGCAGCTAAGAATTGATAATAAATAAATATTTTAAAAAATTTCTGGTTATAGCTTCTGCCAAGTTTGTAAATGTTACTTCTGTTTTTAAATGTTACTTCCACCAAGGACAGTTTTCCAGGTCAGACTTTATAGGTCAAAAATGTTTATGCTGATTGGATTCCTTTCAGTTTTTACTCAAATTTATTTTAACATGACTGGTTTTCATGTTAGTTTTACTTTTTGTTGTATTTTTTTACCAGTTATATTCACTATGAAGTGACTGAAAGATCTAGCTAATCCAGGAAACAGTAATAGTTCCTTTAAAATTTCAAGTTTCAATTCTTCTTCAGTTATTAATATTCCTATGCTTATTGTTGACTTCATTTTCAAGCAAAATATATGACTAGGGCATGTCAGGGTAGAAAATGTTTTTGAGGTTTGTAAGAGTAAAAACACCCCACAATTAATTCAGTTATTCTATTTATTCTGCTACTGTGAACATGGACCTCATTCTGTCTGTCCTGAGAAAATGTCAAAACCTGTAAATTCACTCCTGCCCCATCTCTCTTCTGTATACTACTAACAGAGTCATCTGCACAAAATACAGCTCTCTTAATGTTATTTCCTTTACTAAAAAACTTTTAACTGACTTTGTTGAAAGATGACATAAAATGAAGTAATCACATATAAAATGTAAGAAATAGACCCTACTTTATGCCACAGTTTTGAAAACCCAGCCTCAGGAAGTTTCTTCTAGAAATTGAATAATTCTTCTGCCCTCTCTAGTCTCATATAGATAAGGAAAATTTCTCCAGGCTCTTTTTATACAAAACCAATGTAATACTGATGTCAAAATATGACTGAGCTGGCTTAAAAAGTAATTGTAACTGTAGTTTTATAACTATAGAATCAGAAATCCTCAGAGCCCAGAGCAGAAACCAGTAGTACCTTAATTTTTGGGTATCTCTCACCAATTCAGACATTTTTCATTTTTTAAATTAAGTACTAAAAGTAAATTGATTAAATTTCATTATTGGTTTAAAAAATACTTTATAAAATTACATACATTCTTATTCTTTAAAAAATGTATATGTGTATGTGTAGTCATGTCTAATGATTAGCCAGAGCATGCATTTGTGTTTGTGTCAGTGTCAGCTTCAAGATAATTTTTCTTGTCACCACTATGTAGCACTGTTTTGGAAGTGCTCGTCAACGTAATTAAACAAGAAATGAAATAGTAAAATTGTCAAGGCTCTGGAGGAGAATAAAAAAGTTGGCTTAAAGCTCAACTTCAGAAAACTAAGATCATGGCATCCAGTCCCATCACTTCATGGCAAATAGATGGGGAAATAGTGGCTGACTTTATTTTTCTGGGCTCCAAAATCACTGTAGATGGTGATTGCAGCCATGAAATTAAAAGATGCTTACTCCTTGGAAGGAAAGTTATGACCAACCTAGACAGCATATTAAAAAGCAGAGACATTACTTTGTCAACAAAGGTCTGTTTAGTCAAGGCTGTGGTTTTTCCAGTAGTCATGTATGGATGTGAGAGTTGGACTGTGAAGAAAGCTGATCACCGAATAATTGATGCTTTTGAACTGTGGTGTTGGAGAAGACTCTTGAGAGTCCCTCGGACTGCAAGGAGATCCAGCCAGTCCATCCTAAAGGAGATCAGTCCTGGGTGTTCATTGGAGGGACTGATGCTGAAGCTGCAACTCCAGTACTTTGGCCACCTGATATGGAGAGCTGACTCATTTGAAAAAACCCTGATGCTGGGAAAGATTGATGGCAGGAGGAGAAGGGGACAACAGAGCATTAGATGGTTGGATGGCATCACCGACACAATGTACATGGGTTTGGATGGACTCCGGGAGTAGGTGATGGACAGGGAGGCCTGGCATGCTGTGGTTCATGGGGTCACAAAGAGTCGGACACGACTGAGCGACTGAACTGAACTGGAGTACTAAACAATATAGGTCATTAGCTTGGCCAGGCTTACCTCTTCAGTGTTATCATTTGTCGTACACCACCACCACCATCACCAAGTGGGGCTAAATTTCATGACATCTTTTTTCTCAGAGTAGTTTTTCAAATATACATGTTGTATATATTCTGTTTAAAATAAAAAAATGTATTATAACATCCCACTTATTTTTGTTATGATGTAACTTTAATATATTCTGGAGAAGGAAATGGCAACCCACTCCAGTAGGTTGCCATTTCCTTCTTGCCTGGAAAATCTCATGGATGGAGGAACCTGGTAGGCTACAGTTCATGGGGTCCCAAAGAGTCGGACACAACTGAGCGACTTCACTCACTTTTCAACTTTAATATATAGCTTTAAAATTAGCTATAATCCCTCTGTAGTCCTTGTATAATGTAAGGAATTTACAGATTAAATGAAAGCAAGACCACAGAACAAAATAAAAATTAACCTTAATGTGATGGATGATATTTTGTTGGCATAGATGGCTGTGGCTCTAATTCTTTATTTAATCTGCCTTCCTTTTTTTCTTTCACAAATTCTCAGACCCGAATGTGCTGATACACATTCTGATTCTGCAGAAGATGAATGTATACTATGCCTCTCTTCAGGAATGTCCTCCAGTTTGTTAATGGACAGTCTAAAGCAGATCCAACACATATTCTTAATCGCTATAAACTAAATGTGTCTTTATTTCAAAGTTTCTCCTATCTCTGAAGCATTCTTTTTACCACTTCATGTTTTCCCCATTTGCTATAAGAGCTTTCTTTCTCTGTCTCTCTCAGGTACTTACTGTCAACAACGGGAGGTGGAGGCCATTACCGAAGGTGTTGAGGAAGATGAAGGATGTTGCTGTTGTGAACCTGGCCATATTCCTCATGTGCTTTCATTTAACGCTGCATTTAGCCAGCGCTGGCTGGCGTGGGAAGTGATAGTCACCAAGTACATTCTGGAGGGCTATAGCGTCACTGACAATAGTGCTGCCTCTATGCTTCAGGTCTTTGATCTTCGGAAAGTACTCACCACTTACTATGTCAAGGTAAGGGATGTACCTCTTCAGAGCTTCTGGTGTCGGAGGCTCTTCTTAAAAAAAAAAAAAATTATATATATATATAGTTGTTTTAACTTGTGTTTTGCTTTTTCATAGCAATAGAAATTTTCTAGTATCCAGTACAGTTAGTTGGAGAAGGAAATGGCAACCCACTCCAGTGTTCTTGCCTGGAGAATCCCAGGGACGGGGGAGCCTGGTGGGCTGCTGTCTATGGGGTTGCACAGAGTCGGACACGACTGAAGCGACTTAGCAGTAGCAGCAATACAATTAGTAAATTATACCTATGAGGATCTTGCCGTTTCTTTCTT
Source organism: Cephalophus harveyi (assembly GCA_006410635.1). NCBI lineage: Eukaryota > Metazoa > Chordata > Mammalia > Artiodactyla > Bovidae > Cephalophus > Cephalophus harveyi. The sequence continues at coordinate 628,961 of SJYT01064460.1, read as the reverse complement.
CAGCGGAACTTAACTACATTTGTTCATTAATATTAATAAAAACTATTATCTGTAGCACATCTCTTTTAGGCACTGTATTAAAGTGCATACATACTGCATGCATGTATACATACACCTATGTATCTCTTAACTAATCCTCTAAAGGAATATTACATTCCTGTTCTACAAATAAACAAGTTACGGATCAAAAGTTAACTTGGTCACAATCCTCTAACTAGCAAGTGAAATCAGGGATTTAGAACCCAGGTTTGACTGACTCCTTAGCCCTTGCTGTTAACTACTGCTTTCAAAAATCTAAATGAAAGTATTGTATGATTTGGGAGGTCCCCCAAAACACCATCACATTTGACACCATTGCAATTTTGGGGTCTCTGAGACCACAGTCAGGTTCATTAATTTGTTAGAAGGACCCTCAGAACTCAGCAAAGCCATCATCCTCATGGTTAGAATGTATTACAGTGGAAGGATACAGAGTGAAGTCTGCCCAGGAACGAAGCACATAGGGCAAAGTCTAGAGACCCTAAGGCATGAACTTGCAGTTGTCCTCTCCCAGTGGACTTGTGCAGACAATGTTTATTCCTCTCAGAAACAACTGAGGCAATACCTTCAGAGTGTTGCCAGCCAAGGATGCTCGCCTGCTCACCTGAGCCTCCGTGTGCAGAGTCTTTATTGACACACAACCATTTAGATTTGCTCGCCCATCCACATCACCAGCCTTAATCTCCAGATCCTCTAGAGTTCACTGTTCTAAGCCTCCAAGTAAATAAAGACTCTCTTATGAGGCAGGACATTGCAAGGGATTAGAGTTGAACTCCCAGAACCCAAGTGCAAAGGCCAAACCTCTCTTTGAGCAAGGTTAGTTTTTTACTGCACAGGTATTCTGTTTTTTGCTAAAAATTTCACAGATATACAACATGGTTATTGCTAGAGGTTTATCGGCAAAGCCAACATTTTCAAGAGGAAAACATATGCTAAATCTTCGTGATTCATGTGTTATTACTTCTGTGTACTAACTTATTTGTGTTGATTGGTTGGGTTGAAGCTTGAATCTTCTGTTTAATTAATGTTTGGTTAAACCCAACCTCAGGAAGCTAAAGAGATTGAATTTACAACATTTTTTAATAATAATGTGTGTGTGTGTGGCCTTTCATATCTCTGTGTGTTCATATTGCTTTATTTATTAGTTATATTTTTATAAGTTGATGTAGGATCACAAGATAGCTTAATAGTTCTGTGAGAAATTTCTCAAAATAAATGCACTGCAATAAAGATTTTTTCACCTCTCTTAAAATACTGTAAATTCAGTAGATTGGAATTGTTTTTAGACTATTTTGAAGTTAGTAAACTAATGTCACTTTGATTCATATTATAAGTATAAACAATTTAATGAGATATTGGTGTTAATTCAGATTGTGATTTAGCCTGAGGTTTTTTTTTTCAATCTTTTTTCTCATTAGGGTATCATTTATTATGTTACAACCTCTTCTAAACTAGAAGAATGGCTAGCTAATGAGACGATGCAGGAAGGACTGCGTCTGTGTGCAGATCGAAATTATGTTGATGTGGATCCAACATTTAATCCAAACATTGATGAAGACTATGACCATCGACTGGCAGGCATATCCAGGGAGAGTTTCTGTGTGATTTACCTCAGCTGGATAGAGTACTGCTCTTCCCGAAGAGCAAAGGTGGGTGATTTACCTCAGCTGGATAGAGTACAGCTCTTCCCAGAGAGCAAAAGTGGGTGATTTACCTCAACTGGATAGAGTACAGCTCTTCCCAGAGAGCAAAGGTGAGTGGTTTACCTCAGCTGGATAGAGTGCAGCTCTTCCCGAAGAGCAAAGGTGGGTGATTTACCTCAGCTGGATAGAGTGCAGCTCTTCCCGAAGAGCAAAGGTGGGTGATTTACCTCAGCTGGATAGAGTGCAGCTCTTCCTGGAGAGCAAAGGTGGGTGGTTTACCTCAGCTGGGTAGAATATAGCTCTTCCCAGAGAGCAAAGGTAGGGGTTTCTTTGTTTCATTTATAACTCTCTGAGTCCGTTTTTCCAAAGAGGAAAGAATACCTCTATTCGTTATTATGTCCGTTTTTCTAGATTTTCCTCCTTCAAACTGTCTGCATAAGAGGACCTGTGTGGTTCATAATGGCTGGGCCGAACCAGCTCTATCAAAGCAGAGTAGAAGGAGAAGCCTGCCTCATTCTTCCTCCTGCAGGGTCACAGTCTCACTGTCTAAGTAGCACTGCCTCTACGGGTGCGTGCACATACATGTAGGTTGTAGATTACATGTAGAACCTTCTTAAAGACTGCATTTTGGAGCACCTCCAACCCCAAGTCCCCAAACACACATACCAGACTTAGGATAATTTAATATCTTTGTCCCAAATCCGAAGTCTAGACCAGTGCTAATACAATCTTCTACAATGATGGGAACGTTCTGTGTTGTTCCAGTATCATAACTACTAACCCCCCACATATGGTGGATTATGAGACACTTGAAATGTAGTCAGTATGACTAAGGAAATGAATTTTTAAGTTTTATTTAATTTTAATTGATTTAAATTTAATAACTCATATAGGATAATGACTACCATACTGGACAGTATTCATCTAGATTATTGACTTTAAAATGTTAACATGGATAAAAATGATATAGGAATGAGTAAAAACACAGGTTCCTGGGCCTTGGCTGTGAGATTCTAATTCTGTAAGTCTAGGCTGGGAACCCAAAATCTGCATCATGCTGGGTGATTGTACTTTAGGTAGTTCCTAATCCACACTTCAGAACAACTTGTCTTATCCTGAAGGAAGGGTGAGTTGTAGACTTCTCCACCTATTTTTTTCCTGCTAGGTCTCATGGATCTTGTGGCAGTGTTGCTCCTGATTAGACCCCATGTACCATAACCACAGTACCAAGGCCTGTGATCCCAAAAGCTAACCCCTCCATCACTATTGCTTCCCAAGCAAAAGTCGTGTGTAGTTGAACTGTTGGTATCCTATGTACAGGAGTATTCTGGATCATGGAGCATAGGGAGCCAGTTTGACAACCAGTGCCTTTATTGTGGTCTGGGATGTACACGCTGACGGACTTTAAGTGTAATACCTTGTTTAGTCCTTCTTTTACAGCTACTCAGTTAGAGTAAGGCACTCCATCGTATCAGCCCTTTTCTCTTCACTTCATCAATAAGAAAAGGAGCATCCTATAATTCCCCTCCAAACAGTGACCTTTGAGCTTTTATATTGGATGCACAGTAGATACTGAGCAGAGTAGCATATTTTTAAAGAAGGACTAAGGAATAGAATAAAATAACCTCATAAGAGCTCAGAAAAAGGGTCAGTGGACAATGTTTGGAAATGGAAGGCCTCAAAGCTTACCGTCTCTTCTTTCAAACACATAACATTTGTGGGTTTTTTGGTTTTTTCCATAAATGAAATATACCTAAAATGCTTTACATGCTACTCTCAAATCCTTGGACTTATTTCTTGGGGCAACAGGGGATAGGGAGTGATCATATTATTCAAATAGCCTTTCTCTGACTTAGACTAGATTGGTTACTTTTGTTTAACTGTGGTTGTCTGGGCTAGGAGCTCATTGTCTTCCCACTCAGAAACAGGCTCCATTCTTTCTAAATTTAAGGAATACATAATCTCTTAGAGATTATTGCTGAGGTCATGGATATGTAATAGCTCAAGGAGATCATTCTCTTAATTCCTAATAAATCATATTCAGAAGGTTTGCCTCCAAACGTGGGTGTCTCCAGTCTCTTCTGAGAGCTTTCTGTGCCTAGGTCATTGTGGGTTATAGTCTACTCTTGCAGTCCCCTTTAGAAGAACATTGTCAGGAAAGATAATTCCTTCATGCTCCCATTTTTTTAAGTTGAACAATATTGTCCCTACCTCCTTAGAACCATGCATTCTGTTTTCTGAGTCATCATGCCCGGAGTTGCCTCTTCCCAGGGATGTTAATTAAAGCAGAAAGGTTTGCTGACTAGATTGTTGTACCCTCACTTGAATGTTAATAAAGTTGCCTTCAGACGTTCTCCCCCCATAGTTTTCCTTCCAAGATAGTTTTCTAAGTTGCCTGTTGTACAAAAATAAAAACTCATTCTTTGTACCTTCTCTCATTATATGTATTCTTGGAGGAAATAAACTTTCATACAATAGCTGTACTTGTCTTCTGAAGAGCTTGAAATAATGTTTTTGTAAGTGTGGCCCTGGATTAACTGCATTAAAACCACCTGGAACACTAGACTCAGAGAAGGCGATGGCACCCCACTCCAGTACTCTTGCCTGGAAAATCCCATGGATGGAGGAGTCTGGTAGGCTGCAGTCCATGGGGTTGCGAAGAGTTGGACACGACTTCACTTTCACTTTCGTGCATTGGAGAAGGAAATGGCAACCCACTCCAGTGTTCTTACCTGGAGAATTCCAGGGACTGGGGAGCCTGGTGGGCTGCCGTCTATGGGGTCGCACAGAGTCAGACACGACTGAAGTGACTTAGCAGCAGCAGAACACTAGACTGTAAGGACTTCTCAGCTTGACTTTGCTTCCTGCTTCTTAAATGACGGTAGTTTTCTTTCACCTTTGTTAGTGTTAGCTGGACATCACCAGATGGTCAACACCGAAATCAGATTGATTATATTCTTTGCAGCCAAAGATGGAGAAGCTCTATACAGTCAACAAAAACAAGACCAGCAGCTGACTGTGGCTCAGATCATGAACTCCTTATTACCAAATTCAGACTCAAATTGAAGAAAGTAGGGAAAACCACTAGACCATTCAGGTATGACCTAAATCAAATCCCTTATTGATTGATTATACAGTGGAAGTGAGGAATAGATTTAAGGGCCTAGATCTGATAGAGTGCCTAATGAACTATGGAGGTTCGTGACATTGTACAGGAGACAAGGATTCAAGACCATCCCCATGGAAAAGAAATGCAAAAAAGCAAAATGGCTGTCTGGGGAGGCCTTACAAATAGCTGTGAAAAGAAGAGAGGTGAAAAGCAAAGGAGAAGAAGAACAATAGAAGCATCTGAATGCAGAGTTCCAAAGAATAGTAAGAAGAGATAAGAAAGCCTTCTTCAGTGATCAATGCAAAGAAATAGAGGAAAACAACAGAATGGGAAAGACTAGAGATCTCTTCAAGAAAATTAGAGATACCAAGGGAACATTTCATGAAAAGATGGGCTCGATAAAGGACAGAAATGGTATGGACCTAACAGAAGCAGAAGATACTAAGAAAAGGTAGCAAGAATACACGGAAGAACTGTACAAAAAAGATCTTCACAACCCAGATAATCATGATGATGTGATCACTCATCTAGAGCCAGACATCTTGGAATGTGAAGTCAAGTGGGCCTTAGAAAGCATCACTATGAACAAAGCTAGTGGAGATGATGGAATTCCAGTTGAGCTGTTTCAAATCCTGGAAGATGATGCTGTGAAAGTGCTGCACTCAATCTGCCAGCAAATTTGGAGAACTCAGCAGTGGCCACAGGACTGGAAAAGGTCAGTTTTCATTCCAATTCCAAAGAAAGGCAATGCAAAAGAATGCTTCAGCTACTGCACAATTGCACTCATCTCACATGCTAGTAAAGTAATGCTCAAAATCTTCCAAGCTAGGCTTCAGCAATACGTGAATCGTGAACTCCTTGATGTTCAAGCTGGTTTTCGAAAAGGCAGAGGAACCAGAGATCAAATTGCCAACATCCGCTGGATCATGGAAAAAGCAAAAGAGTTCCAGAAAAACATCTATTTCTGCTTTATTGACTCTGCCAAAGCCTTTGACTGTGTGGATCACAGTAAACTGTGGAAAATTCTGAAAGAGATGGGAATACCAGACCACCTAACCTGCCTCTTGTATGCAGGTCAGGAAGCAACAGTTAGAACTGGACATGGAACAACAGACTGGTTCCAAATAGGAAAAGGAGTCCGTCAAGGCTGTATACTGTCACCCTGCTTATTTAACTATATGCAGAGTACATCATGAGAAACACTGGGCTGGAAGAAACCTAAGCTGAAATCAAGATTGCCGGCAGAAATGTCAATAACCTCAGATATGCAGATGACACCACCCTTATGGCAGAAAGTGAAGAGGAGCTAAAAAGCCTCTTGATGAAAGTGAAAGAGGAGAGCGAAAAAGTTGGCTTAAAGCTCAACATTCAGAAAACAAAGATCATGGCATCTGGTCCCATCACTTCATGGGAAATAGATGGGGAAACAGTGGAAACAGTGTCAGACTTTATTTTTTGGGGCTCCAAAATCACTGCAGATGGTGACGGCAGCCATGAAATTAAAAGACACTTACTCCTTGGAAGAAAAGTTATGACCAACCTAGATAGTATATTCAAAAGCAGAGACATTACTTTGCCGACTAATGTCCGTCTGGTCAAGGCTATGGTTTTTCCTGTGGTCATGTATGGATGTGAGAGTTGGACTGTGAAGAAGGCTGAGCGCCGAAGAATTGATGCTTTTGAACTGTGGTGTTGGAGAAGACTCTTGAGAGTCCCTTGGACTGCAAGGAGATCCAGCCAGTCCATTCTGAAGGAGATCAGCCCTGGGATTTCTTTGGAAGGAATGATGCTAAAGCTGAAACTCCAGTACTTTGGCCACCTCATGCGAAGAGTTGACTCATTGGGAAAGACTCTGATGCTGGGAGGGATTGGGGGCAGGAGGAGAAGGGGACGACCGAGGATGAGATGGCTGGATGGCATCACGGACTCGATGGACGTGAGTCTGAGTGAACTCCGGGAGATGGTGATGAACAGGGAGGCCTGGCGTGCTGCGATTCATGGGGTCGCAAAGAGTCGGACACGACTGAGTGACTGAACTGAACTGATGGTCTAACCAATTTTTTCTTTTGAGTATGTTAGCAACGCGACTACACTTCCTCTGGCTTCATTGTTTCTGATGAGATGTCTGTAGTCGTTCTTATCTTTGATGTTCTGTACAAATAATAAAGGCGCACCTCAGAGATACGGCAGGTTTCATTCCAGAGAACCACAATAAAGCAGATATCACAGTAAAGCAAGTCACACAAATTGTTTGGTTTCCCAAACAGTTGTGAATATTATGTTTACATTTTACTACGTGCCCTTTTAGGCTATTTGCATCAGATGACCAGTATCTTGGACATGTGATGCAAACGGCCAACTCATTGGAAAAAATCCCTGATGCTGGGAAACATTGAGAGCAGAAGAGGGTGATCAGAGGATGAGACGGCTGGATGGAATCACCAAGGCAGTGGACATGAACGTGGGCACACTTCAGGGGATGGTGAGGGACAGGGAGGCCTGGTGTGCTTCAGTCCACTGGGTCACAAAGAGTTGGACACAACTGGGCGACTGAACAACAACATATCAAGTGTGTGATGACATTATGTAAAAAATGTAATGATGTATATTACTTAATTTAAAAATACTTTATTCCTTAAAAAATGCTGGTCATCATCTGAGCCTTCAGCAAATCACAATCTTTTTGCTGGTGGACAGTTTGAAATATTTTGAGAATTACCAAAATGTGACTCAGGGACATAAAGTGAGCAAGTGCTATTAGAAAAAATGGTGCCAGTAGACTTGCTTGAAACAAGGTTGCCACAAACCTTCAGATTAAAAGAGAAAAAAAAGGTATCTGCAAAGCACAATAAAGCAAAGTGCATTAAAACACCATGTACTGGTATGTGTCACATAACAATGTGGTTTTTTTCTTTCCCACTGGCTCATTTTTAAGATTTTTCTCTTCATCACTAGTTTAAGCAGTTTATGCTGTTTTCTTCATGTTTCTTGTTCTTGAGCTGCTTGAATCCCTAGTTGTGTATCATTTTCATCAGATTTGGGAATATTTCAGTTATTGTTTTCTCACTTATTTGTTTTTTCAGTTATTGGTTTTCTGCTTTCCTCCTTCCCTTTGTGGGGGAACTCCAATTACATTTATATTGGGCTGCCTAAAGTTGCTCTATGACGACTGATGCTCTGTGGGTTTTCGTTTTTGTTTTCAGTCTTTGTCTCTGTGTTTAATTTTGTGTAATTTCTGTTGATATATTTTTAGATCATTTATTTTTTTCTTCTGCATTAATGTCATTAATCTCATCCAGTGTATTTTTTCTATTCTCAGACAGTGCATTTTTTTTTAATCTCCTGAGGTTTAATTTGTATTTTTATATCTTCCATGTCTCTACTTAGCACCCTATCATTCCTCTGTCTTTTTGAATGTATGGAATACAGTTATAATAACTCTTTCAATATCCTTGTTCACTAGTTCTAACATCTGTATCATTTCTGGGTCAATCTTGATTGAGTGGTTGATTATTTTTCTAATTGTGGGTTCTCTCTTCCTGCTACTTTTGCATGCCTGACAGTTTTTGATTGAGTGCTAGACTTTGTGAATTTTGCCTTGATGAGGCTGGATATTTTTGTATTCCTATAAATATTTTTTTCTTTAAGTTTTTTTTTTTTTTTAATGTAGACCATTTTTTAAGTCTCTATTGAACTTGTTACAATATTGCTTATGTTTTATGTTTTAATTTTTTGGCCATGAGGCATGTGGGATCTCAGCTCCCAGACCAGGGATTGAACCCTGACCCCCTGCATTAGAAGGCAAAGTCTTAACCACTTGGCCACCAGGGAAGTCCCTAAATATAATTTTTTTAATCTTTAAAAAATTTTTTGGCAACACTGGGTCTGCACTGCTGCACATGGGCTTTCTCTAATTGCGGCAAGTGGAGGCTACTCTCTAGTTATAGTGCACAGGTTTCTCATTGTGCTGCCTTCTTTTATTGCAGAGCACAGACTAGTGTGCAGAGGTTCAGTTGTTGCAACTCCAGGGCGAGCCAGCTCAGCTGTGGCTCATGGGCTTAGTTGCCCCACAACATGTGGGATCTTCCCAAACCAAGGATCATACTAATGTCCCAGTTCGCTACATTGGCAGACGGATTCTCAACCATTGGACCACCAAGGAAGCCTCCTGTAAATATTTTTGAACTTTGTTCTGTGACAATTAAATTCCTTGGGGACAACTTGATCTTTTCAGGGTTTACTTTTAAGCTTTCTTAGGAGGGACCAAAGCAGCCTTTTAGTCTGGGGCTATTTTTTTTTCCCATTACTGAGACAGTATTCTTTTGAGCACTGTAGCCAATCACAGAACTTTCCATTCTTTTCTGCATTTTTCTGTTGGTTTTTTCTTTGGGCTTGGCTCATGTGCTGATAAGTAATCTGCTGAACTCAAAACAGGGACCTTCTGCCAGTCTCCAGAGCTTGCTCTCTGTGTAGCTATCTCCTTCTTGGCACTGTGCCCTGCAAAACTCTAGCCACCTTCGCCTTCCCAGACATCTTCCCAACCTGGAGGTCGCGAGGCTCCTGCATTCCTCTTTATACTGTGGCCTGGAAACGCTTATAGGAATACCTCATTTGTTTCCTGTTTCCCAAAGATTAGTATCCAGTGTCTCAATATATTTTTTTCTTGGTCATTTCAGGTGCAAGGATGTTATTGTTTGGTTGCTAAGTCCTGTCCAACTCTTTGCAACACCATGGACTGCAGCACACCAGTCTCCTCTGTCCTCCACTATCTCCTGGAGTTTGCTCAGATTCATGTCCATTGAGTCGGTGATGCTATCTAACCATCTCATCCTCTGCCGCCCCCTTCTCCTATTGCCTTCAATCTTTCCCAGCTTCAGGATCTTTTTTTTTTTTTTTTTAAGTTACTTATTTTTTACTGAAGGATAATTGCTTCACAGAATTTTGTTGTTTTCTGACAAACCTCAACATGAATCAGCCATAGGTATACGTATATCCCCTCCCTTTTGAACCTCCATCCCATCACCCTCCCCATCCCACCCCTCTAGGTTGATAGAGAGCCCCTGTTTGAGTTTCCTGAGCCACACAGCAAATTCCTGTTGACTATCTATGGTAATGTAAGTTTCCATGTTACTGGGGTTCCGTATGTCTCACCCTCTCCTTCCCTCTCCTCATGTCCATAAATCTATTCTCTATGTTTCTCCATTGTTGCCCTGTAAATAAATTCTTCAGTACCATTTATCTGGATTCCGTATATATCCATTAGAATATATAGAAAGATATTTATCTTTCTCTTTCTGACTTACTTCACTCTGTATAGTAGGTTCTGAGTTCATCCACCTCATTAGAACTGACTCAAATGCATTCCTTTTTATGGCTGAGTAATATCCATTGTGTATATGTACCACAGCTTCTTTATCCATTCATCTATTGATGGACATCTAGGTTGCTTCCATGTTCTAGCTATTGTAAATAGTGCTGCAACGATCAATGGGATACATGTGTATTTTTTAATTTTGGGTTCCTCAGGTTATATGCTTAGGAATGGGATTGCTGGTTCATATGGTGGTTTTATTTCTAGTTTTTTAAGGAGTCTCCATACCGTCTTCCATAGTGGCTGTATCAGTTTACATTCCCACCAGCAGTGCAAAAGCGTTCCCTTTTCTCCACACCTCCATCATTTATTGTTTGTAGACTTTTTGATGATGGCCATTTCATGTGTTTGTTAGTTATCTGTATTTCTTCTTTGGAGAAATGTCTGTTAAGGTCTTTTTCCCACTTTTTGATTGGGTTGTTTGTTTTTCTGATAGTGATTTGTATGAGCTGCTTGTATATTTTGGCAATTAATCCTTTGTCAGTTGTTTCATTTGCTAATATTTTCTCCCATTCTGAAGAGAAAATAATGTCTTTTCACCTTGCTTCGTTTCCTTTGCTGTGCAAAAGCTTTTAAGTTTAATCAGGTCCCACTTGTTACATTTGTTTTTATTTCTGTTGTTCTAGGAGCTGGGTCATGGAGGATCTTGCTTTGATTTATGTCATGAAGTGTTCTGCCTATGTTTTCCTCTAAGAATTTTATAGTTTCTGGTCTTACATATATGTCTTTAATCCATTTTAAGTTTATCTTTGTATAAGGTGTTAGGAAGTGTTCTAATTTCATTCTTTTACATGTAGCTGCCTATTTTCCCAGCACCATTTTATTGAAGAGGCTGTCTTTGCCCCATTGTATATTCTTGCCTCCTTTGTCAAAAATAAGGTACTCATAGTTGGATGGGTTTATTTCTGGGCTTTCTGTCTTATTTCATTGGTCTATATCTGTTTTTGTGCCAGTGCCAAACTGTCTTGATGACTGAAGCTTTGTAGTATAATCTGAAGTCAGGAAGGTTGATTCCTCCAGCTCCATTCTTCTTTCTCAGGACTGCTTTGACTATTCAGGGTCTTTTGTGTTTCCATATGAATTGTGAAATTTTTTGTTCTAGTTCTGTGAAAAATGCCATTGGTAATTTGATAGGGATCACATTGAATCTGTAGATTGCGTTTGGTAGTATAGTCATTTTCACAGTATTGATTCTTTCTACCCAGGAACATGGAATCTCTCTCCATCTGTTTATGTCATCATTGATTTCTTTCGTTAGTGTCTTATAATTTTTTATGTACAGTTCTTTTGTCTTCTTAGGTAAGTTTATTCCTAGATATTTAATTTTTTTGCTGTTGCAGTGGTGAATGGGATTGATTCCTTAATTTCTCTTTCTGATTTTTCATTGTTAGTATATAGAAATGCAAGTGATTTCTGTGTATTAACTTTGTATCCTGCCACTTTGCTAAATTCACTGATTAGCTCTAGTAATTTTCTGATACTATCTTTAGGGTTTTCTATGTACAGTATCGTGTTATCTGCAAACAGTGAAAACTTTACTTTTTCTTTTCTGATCTGAATTTCTTTTATTTCTTTTTCTTCTCTGCTGTAGCTAGGACTTCCAGCGCTATGTTGAATAGTAGTGGGGAAAATGAACACCCTTGTCTTGTTCCTGATCTTAGGGAGAATGTTTTCAGTTTTTCACCATTGAGAATAATATTTGCTGTAGGCTTATCATATATGGCCTTTACTATGTTGAGGTAAAGAAGGTAAAGGAGATCAGTCCTGGGTGTTCATTGGAAGGAATGATGCTGAAGCTGAAACTCCAATACTTTGGCTACCTCATGCGAAGAGTTGACTCATTGGAAAAGACCCTGATGCTGGGAGGGATTGGGGGCAGGAGGAGAAGGGGATGACAGAGGATGAGATGGCTGGATGGCATCACCAACTTGATGGACGTGAGTTTGGGTGAACTCTGGGAGTTGGTGATGGACAGGGAGGGCTGGCGTGCTGCAGTTCATGGGGTTGGAAAGAGTCGGACATGACTGAGCAACTGAACTAAACTGATGTTGAGGTAGGTTCCTTCTGTGTCCATTTTTTGAAGAGTTTTAATCATAAATGGGTACTGAATTTTGTTAAAGGCTTTTTCTGCATCTGTTGAGATTATCATATGGTTTTTATCTTTCAATTTGTTAATGTGGTATATCACATTGATTGATTTGCATATATTGAAGAATCCTTGAATCCCTGGAATAAACCCAACTTGATCATGGTGTGGAAAATTCTGAAAGAGATGGGAATACCAGACCACCTAACCTGCCTCTTGAGAAATCTGTATGCAGGCCAGGAAGCAACAGTTAGAACTGGA